>BOPN01000632.1:405000-440535 GCA_017312705.2 Penaeus japonicus
TAACAACAATAACGGTAACGATAATAATAATAATATAAATAACGGTAACAACAATAATAATAATAACAATAACGATAATAATAATGAAAATCACAGTAAGTAAAGGAAGTTTTAGAAAAGGTTTCAAGAGCAGTACTCACTCTTTCCGCGTTGACGAGTGACACAAAGCAAAGGTCCCTGTGATATGAGAACGGTACAGCTAACGTAGCGACCGAGCAGAAACTGTTCCCATAAGAGACCTTCCTCCTCCTATTCTACATCGCTAAAAGTTCTGTAATAGGGAGGGAGGAGAGAGCAAGTTGTTGTGTATGAGGAAAGCTTTCGGCGGACTTCCCTATTATACGAAATGGTTGTTACAAGGAAGGAGAAAAACAGTTGGTGTTATTATTTTCGGTCCTTTACGCAAAGGGAGATCAATTGTAAGCAAAAAAGAGATAGATAAAAAAAAATTATATTTTTAAAGTAAGTGACACAGACGGACACACAGACACAGACACACATACATAAAAACACACAGACACATATATAAACGCACACACAGACACATACATAAACGCACACATACATAAAAACACACAGACACATATATAAACGCACACACAGACACATACATAAACGCACACACAGCCACGTACATAAACGCACACACAGACACATACATAATGTTACTGATGCTGATAATTCTGTAGAGTAATGCGATAAAGGGTTTGTTTGCTTAGTCCTGTATCTATCTCCGTGGATAATTATAACGAGCATGGATAAATCTCAGAGATGGGTATAGCAGTACGTTTACAACAGCACCTTATAAAGATATGAGATATCATGAATATCCCTTTGATATATCAGACGAGGCAAATGTCACGTAGCTCCTAGTGCCTCGTGAAGTGTAGCCTGATATACCGTATCTCCTGGGACTCTGAAATAAATGTACAAATGCTCGCTTATATTAAAAGCAAAGTTGTAACTTAAGGCCATATCCCTATAGCACTCTGCCATTGTTATAGTCCTCGTGAGGATACGACCGCCGAATGGTACAAAGAACAATGGCGATGCCGTAATACTTGTATTGTTTGTGCACTTGCCTTCGTCTACCAGACCCCAAAGGAAGGACGTGGAAATCGTCCCGATAATATTTCGAAAATGGACAATGCGAAGACGACGGCGAAGACCATGGAGCGAAAATAACTGTTAGTCTGTATTACCTTTTTTGTGAGTTGTTGAAATTTGTGTGCGTGGAGACTGATCAAAATACTTTATCCTTCCGTCTTCAGGCCTTTGGAAGTCTTTCGGATCAGTCCAGATCTTCTTACAGGATGATTTGACAAATATTCCACTCGTATGATGACATTGTTAGAGCGATGAACAGGATCATCAGATGGTACCAACACATTCTTCTCCGCGATCTACATGTACTATGAAAATATTTGAAGTATTTGCCTTTTTTTATAGATATTGTTCAAAGTCTTACCATTACTTACCAATCTTGAACTCACTTGCAATCTTGGTGCTACAAAATACTGTGTATAATCGTCTAACATTATCGGAGCCAGCTCTCGTACCAAAAATAAAAGTTACTTAAAAATGGCGCGCGAAACCCGCAGATTTTTACACAACTGATTATTGACAACCGCACGTGGACACAGCCAGACACACAAACATACACACACACGCACACGCGCGCTCACACACACACACACACACACACACACACACACACACACACACACACACACACACACACACACACACACACACGCACACACACACAAATGCACAAATGCACATAGACACACATACATACATACAGTCCTCCTCTCCAGCATTTCTCTTCATCTAGGCAGTTCCATGGTCAGCCTCTCTCTCCCGATATACCCCGCATCGCCGAACACATACCTATACCGTCGCATAGGTATATATATATATATATATATATATATATATATATATATATATATATATATATATATATATATATATATATATATATATATATATATATAAATGTTTGTGTGTGTGTGTACGTGTGTAATTGTATATATATACACATATATACACATATATATGAACATATATGTACACACACACACATACACGAATACGAACACACAAACGCATGCAAATACATACGTATGCACACAAACACACGCACATAAATACACACATGCAGACAAACATACACATATATTCTAACAGACACAAGCAAATCTCCACACACACTCTCACACACACACACGCACACACACACGCACACACACTCACACACGCACACACACACAACACACACACACACACACACACACATTAACACACGCACACACAATCACACACACACAAACACACACACGCACACGCTAACACACACATACACGTTAAAACACACGCACACGCTAACAAACGCGCACAGACACATAAACATACAGACGCTAACACGCACGCGCACATGCACACATGCCCGGAAACAAGCAAACGCGCACATATCCACGCGCATGCACAATCACACACACAAACACATATACACAAAAGCGCACTAAAAAAATACACAAAAACACACACACACACACACACACAAGCGCACACACAAAAAATACACAAACACAAACACACACACATACATACACATCCGCATACACATACATCATCCATAACAACATACACATACAATCACTCACACGCACAAACACACACACACATACAGCACCACACAAACACATACAGCACCACACACACACACACACACACACGCACATACACATATGCAAACATACACACAAAATACACACACATACGTACACACAAACACACAAATATACACACACAAACGCAGACATATGTACACACAAACACACTCATAAATACACAACCACACACACACCGACACACACATACACAAACAAACACACACAAACATTCAGCAAACACACACGCACGCAATCATACATACACACAAACACACAATCACATTCATACGCAAAGACATACAGCCAAACGCATGTACGATCAAACATACACACACACACACACACACATAACAACATAACTTGTAAAAATCCATACACACAAACAGACACACACACACAAACAACAGCACACACACACAAACACACACACACACACACACACACAAACACACACACACATACGCATGCAAATATCCATACACAAACAGACACACACATACAACAACACACACACACACACACACACACACACACACACACGTGCAGGTACACAAGGACACACGCACGCACTCACACACACACGATCACACACACACACACACACATCCGCATACACATACACCATCCATAACAACATACGCATACAATCACTCACACGCACAAACACACACACATACAGCACCACACAAACACACACACATAACAACATACACATGCAAAAATCCATACACACAAACAGACGCACATACATACAACAGCACACACACACACACACACACTCACACACACAAACACACTCACACACATATCAGCATACGCATGCAAATATCCATACACACAAACACACACACATACAGCACCACACAAACACACACACATAACAACATACACATGCAAATATCCATACACACAAACAGACGCACATACATACAACAGCACACACACACACACACACTCACACACACACACACACACACACACACACACACAGACATGCAGGCACACAAGGAAACACGCACGCACGCACACACACACACACACATACACGCGCGCCAACACATACAACACACACACACACACACACACACACACACACACACACACACATACACACACACATATATATAAATATATATAAATATATATATATATAAATATATATATATATATATATATATATACACAAATATACATACATTATACACATATATACAACCATCCTCATTACGGATTTTAATGTAACCCATAATCCTAACTACATTTAAGTTAATCACATATAAATTTTCTTTCACAGCTAACGGACAGAAACTTTCTACTAGGCAGAGGCGAGTTACATTGAAGCGACAAATTGAAGCGACACATTGAAGCGACAAATTTGAAGCGACAAATTTGAAGCGACAAATTGAAGCGACAATTTGAAGCGACATGAATGACCACCACGGGTTTTATCATAACTTTTTCTTCCAGGATTCACCACACACACACAAAAACACACACACATGCACATGTACACATATACGGACATATTAGACACAGACATATTATTTCGAAATTAATGTGATTTTTGACTAACCTCTTTACACATATTATTAATATCCGTAAACCCTTCTACCGGAACTAAGGTAGATAGATGCAACATCGACCAGGACATCATCGAAGGATCACGCTAGAATTCCCGGCATCATTCCAGGATACAAGGACAGCGCATCAGGTATGAATTTCGGTTTTAATGTGATTTTTTTCTAACCTCTCTCCCCATATTAATAATATCCGTAAACCCTTCTATCAGAACCAAGGTAGATAGATGCAACATCGACCAGGAACATCGAAGGATTACTCTAGGATTCCCGACATCATTCCAGGTATCAGGAACCACAGCAACATTTCGACCAGGAAGTCATCGAAGGATCACTCTAGGATTCCCGGCATCATTCCAGGATACAAGGACAGCGCATCAGGTATGAATTTCGGTTTTAATGTGATTTTTTTTCTAACCTCTTTCCCCATATTAATAATATCAGTTATCCATTTTATCGGAACCAAAGTAGTTCCAGATGCAACATCGACCAGGAACATCGAAGGATCACGCTAGAATTCCCGGCATCATTCCAGGATACAAGGACAGCGCATCAGGTATGAATTTCGGTTTTAATGTGACAGAAACTTTCTACTAGGCAGAGGCAAGTTACTTTGAAGTGATAAATTTGAAACGACAAAGTGAAACGACAAAGTGAAACGACAAAGTGAAACGACAAAGTGAAACGACAAAGTGAAACGACAAAGTGAAACGACAAAGTGAAACGACAAAGTGAAACGACAAAGTGAAACGACAAAGTGAAACGACAAAGTGAAACGACAAAGTGAAACGACAAAGTGAAACGACAAAGTGAAACGACAAAGTGAAACGACAAAGTGAAACGACAAAGTGAAACGACAAAGTGAAACGACAAATTGAAACGACAAATTGAAACGACAAAGTGAAACGACAAAGTGAAACGACAAAGTGAAACGACAAAGTGAAACGACAAAGTGAAACGACAAATTGAAACGACAAATTGAAACGACAAATTGAAACGACAAATTGAAACGACAAATTGAAACGACAAATTGAAACGACAAATTGAAGCGACATGAATGACCACCATGTAATTCTAGAATTTTCTGGATCATTCCAAAGCTTATCATAATTCGGAATTTCGTTCCAGGGACGGATACAAAAAACAGTTTTATCTTAACTTTTTCTTCCAGGATTCACCACACACACACAAACACACACACAGGACAGCGCATCAGGTATGAATTTCGGTTTTAATGTGATTTTTTTCTAACCTCTCTCCCCATATTAATAATATCCGTAAACCCTTCTATCAGAACCAAGGTAGATAGATGCAACATCGACCAGGAACATCGAAGGATTACTCTAGGATTCCCGACATCATTCCAGGTATCAGGAACCACAGCAACATTTCGACCAGGAAGTCATCGAAGGATCACTCTAGGATTCCCGGCATCATTCCAGGATACAAGGACAGCGCATCAGGTATGAATTTCGGTTTTAATGTGACAGAAACTTTCTACTAGGCAGAGGCAAGTTACTTTGAAACGATAAATTTGAAACGACAAAGTGAAACGACAAAGTGAAACGACAAAGTGAAACGACAAATTGAAACGACAAATTGAAACGACAAATTGAAACGACAAATTGAAACGACAAAGCGACATGAATGACCACCATGTAATTCTAGAATTTTCTGGATCATTCCAAAGCTTATCATAATTCGGAATTTCGTTCCAGGGACGGATACAAAAAACAGTTTTATCTTAACTTTTTCTTCCAGGATTCACCACACACACACAAACACACACACAGGACAGCGCATCAGGTATGAATTTCGGTTTTAATGTGATTTTTTTCTAACCTCTCTCCCCATATTAATAATATCCGTAAACCCTTCTATCAGGCGTCATCCAATAGAAGATGCAACATCGACCAGGAACATCGAAGGATTACTCTAGGATTCCCGACATCATTCCAGGTATCAGGAACCACAGCAACATTTCGACCAGGAAGTCATCGAAGGATCACTCTAGGATTCCCGGCATCATTCCAGGATACAAGGACAGCGCATCAGGTATGAATTTCGGTTTTAATGTGACAGAAACTTTCTACTAGGCAGAGGCAAGTTACTTTGAAACGATAAATTTGAAACGACAAAGTGAAACGACAAAGTGAAACGACAAAGTGAAACGACAAAGTGAAACGACAAAGTGAAACGACAAAGTGAAACGACAAAGTGAAACGACAAAGTGAAACGACAAAGTGAAACGACAAAGTGAAACGACAAAGTGAAAAGTGAAACGACAAAGTGAAACGACAAAGTGAAACGACAAAGTGAAACGACAAATTTGAAGCGACAAATTTGAAGCGACAAATTTGAAGCGACAAATTTGAAGCGACAAATTTGAAGCGACAAATTTGAAGCTTATTAAATTTGAAGCGACAAATTTGAAGGCACCAGTTTACAAATTTGCTGACAATTTAGCTTACAACGAAGCTGTATTAAATTTGAAGCGACAAATTTGAAGCGATAAATTGAATAAATTTGAAGCGACAAATTTGAAGCGACAAATTTGAAGCGACAAATTTGAAGCGACAAATTTGAAGCGACAAATTTGAAGCGACAAATTTGAAGCGACAAATTGAAACGACAAATTGAAACGACAAATTGAAACGACATGAATGACCACCATGTAATTCTAGAATTTTCTGGATCATTCCAAAGCTTATCATAATTCGGAATTTCGTTCCAGGGACGGATACAAAAAACAGTTTTATCTTAACTTTTTCTTCCAGGATTCACCACACACACACAAAAACACACACACATGCACATGTACACATATACGCACATATTAGACACAGGCATATATTATTTCGAAATTAATGAGATTTTTTACTAACCTCTTTACACATATTATCAATATCCGTAAACCCCTTCTATCGGAACCAAGGTAGTTGCAGATGCAACATCGACCAGGAACATCGAAGGATCACGCAAGAATTCCCGGCATCATTCCAGGAATAGTCATATCAACATTTCGACCAGACACTGAAGGATCGTTCTAGATTCCCGGCACTATTCCAGGATAAAGGTAAGGACATGCATCAGGTATGAATTTCGGTTTTTAACGTGATTTTTTTCAACCTCCTCTCTATATTAATATCCGTAAACCCTTCTATCAGAACCATGATATAGATGCAACATCGACCAGGAACATCGAAGGATCACGCTAGAATTCCCGGCATCATTCCAGGTATCAGGAACCACAGCAACATTTCGACCAGGAAGTCATCGAAGGATCGTTCTAGGATTCCCGGCATCATTCCAGGATACAAGGACAGCGCATCAGGTATGAATTTCGGTTTTAATGTGATTTTTTTTCTAACCTCTTTCCCCATATTAATAATATCAGTTATCCATTTTATCGGAACCAAAGTAGTTCCAGATGCAACATCGACCAAGACACATTTGTAACACAGACATATGTACACACAAACACACAGATACACACACACAAACATACACATATGTACACAGACACACACACACACACACACACATATGAACACACACATACACATGTACACAGATAAACACACACATATATATACATAAACATACGTATGTGCACCAAAACATACAGATAACACACACAAACACGCAATACATACACACAAACACACATATAAAAAAAATACATACACAAACACATATATATGCATGCACCAAAACATGGATAACATGTTAATAATAATAAAACACGCAATACATATAATAATAAATACACATATATGTACAAACACATCACATACACACAAATACACACATGTACGCACAAACACATACATATATACAAACAAACACACATAACTAATGCACACACACACACACACACACAAACATCTATTTCGCTTTGTAAAGATGATTGATCTTCTATTTCGCTTTGTTAAGATGATTGATCATCTATTTCGTTTATTTAAAGATGATTGATCATCTATTTCGTTTATTTAAAGATGATTGATCATCTATTTCGCTTTTTTAAAGATGATTGATCATCTATTTCGTTTATTTAAAGATGATTGATTCTCTATTTCGTTTCTTGAAGATGATTGATCATCTTTTTCGCTTTATAGAAAAATGATTTTTTTTTTATTTATTTTTTGAAGATGATTGATCATCATTTTGTTTATTCAAAATGATTAATACCTTTATTTCATGAAAAGATGATTGATCATCTATTTTGGTTTCTTGAAGATGATTGATCATCTTTTCGCTTTATAGAAAATGATTTTTTTTATTTATTTTTTAAAGATGATTGATCATTCATCGTTTTTATTCAAAATGATTAATGAATTTATTTTCGTTTAAAGATGATTGATCATCTATTTTGATTTGGTAAAGATGATTGATCATCATTTCTGTTTATTTAAGTTGGATTGACTATCATTTTGCTTTGGTGGGTGGACATTGATCACTATTTGCTTATTTAAAGATTGATCATCTATTTTCGCTTTTTTTAAAGATGATTGATCACTATTTAGCTTATTAAGATGACTAATCATCTATTCGCCTTGTAAAGATGATTGACTACTCATTTTTATTATTTAAAGATGATTGATCATCTATTTTGCCTTGTAAAGATGATTGATCATCTATTTCGCCTTGTAAAGATGATTGATAATCTATTTCGTTTATTTAAGATGATTGATCATCTATTTCGCTTTGTTAAGATGATTGATCATCTATTTCGCCTTGTAAAGATGATTGATCATCTATTTCGCTTTGTAAAGATGATTGATCATCTATTTCGCCTTGTAAAGATGATTGATCATCTATTTCGCTTTGTAAAGATGACGTTTATTTAAAGATGACTGATCATCTATTTCGTTTATCTAGAATCATTAATAATCTATTTCGCTTTGTAAAGATGATTGATCATCTATTCGCTTCATTATGATGATTGATCATCTATTTCGTTCTACGCAGCCACCCAAGAGGTAGAAGCCACTGCGAGCTGGGTGCTGTCCTTGCCCGGAAATGCAGAGGGTTGCGACAGCCGGAAGCGGCGTAAAACCAGCTAAGTCAATGATGCGCGAAAACTGAAAGATGATTGGTCATCTATTTCGTTTATTTATGATGATTGATCATCTATTCCGCTTTGTTAAGACGATTGATCATCTATTTCGCTTTGGTAAGATGATTCATCATCTATTTCGCTTTGGTAAGACGATTGATCATCTATTTCGCTTTGGTAAGATGATTCATCATCTATTTCGCTTTGGTAAGACGATTGATCATCTATTTCGCCTTGTTAAGACGATTGATCATCTATTTCGCTTTAGGCATTACTGATCATCTATTTCGTTTTGTTAAGATGATTGATCATCTATTTCGCCTTGTTAAGATGATTGATCATCTATTTCGCTTTGGTAAGATGATTGATCATCTATTTCGCCTTGTTAAGACGATTGATCATCTATTTCGCTTTGGTAAGATGATTGATCATCTATTTCGCCTTGTTAAGATGATTCATCATCTATTTCGCCTTGTTAAGATAATTGATCATCTATTTCGCCTTGCTAATATCGATTGATCATCTATTTTTGCCGCGCGATTGATTGATCATCTATTTTGCTTTGCAAGATGATTGGATCATCTATTTCTTTGCCTTTGTTAAGATGATTGATAATCTATTTCGCCTTGTTAAGATAATTGATCATCTATTTCACCTTCCCATAAGATGATTGATCATCTATTTCGCTTTGTTAAGATGATTGATCATCTATTTCGCCTTGTTAAGATAACATTGATCATCGATGTTTCTTCCTTGTTGGGATGATTGATCATCATTTCTGCTTTGGCAAGATGATTCATCATCTATTTCCATTTGCTAAGATGATTGATCATCTATTTCGGCTGGTAAGATGATTGATCATCTATTTCGCCTTGCTAAGACGATTGATCATCTATTTCGCTTTGGTAAGATGATTGATCATCTATTTCGCCTTGTTAAGACGATTGATCATCTATTTCGCTTTGGTAAGATGATTGATCATCTATTTCGCCTTGTTAAGATGATTCATCATCTACTGCTCTGCTGGTATTGATTGATCATCGGCTTCGCTTGGTAAGACGATTGATCATCTGTCTCTGCTTGCAAGACGATTGATCATCTATTTCGCTTTGGTAAGACGATTGATCATCTATTTCGCTTCTTGTTAAGATGATTGATCATCTATTTCGCTTTGGTAAGATGATTGATCATCTATTTCGCCTTGTTAAGATGATTGATCATCTATTTCGCTTTGGTAAGACGATTGATCATCTATTTCGCTTTGGTAAGATGATTGATCATCTATTTCGCTTTGGTAAGACGATTGATCATCTATTTCGCTTTGGTAAGATGATTGATCATCTATTTCGCTTTGTTAAGATGATTGATCATCTATTTCGCTTTGGTAAGATGATTGATCATCTATTTCGCTTTGTTAAGACGATTGATCATCTATTTCGCTTTGGTAAGATGATTGATCATCTATTTCGCTTTGGTAAGATGATTGATCATCTATTTCGCTTTGGTAAGATGATTGATCATCTATTTCGCTTTGTAAAGATGATTGATCATCTATTTTTGTTTTGTAATATTTTCGGATTGATTCATCTATTCTTGCCTGTTAAGATGATTGATCATCTATTTCGCTTTTTAAAAGATGATTGATCATCTATTTCGCCTTGTTATAAGATTTGAGATTGATCATCTATTTCGCTTTGGTAAGTATCGGGATTGATCATCTATTGCCTTTGTTAAGATGATTGATCATCTATTTACTGTTAAGATGATTGATCATCTATTTCGCCTTGTTAAGATGATTGATCATCTATTTCGGCCTTGTTAAGACGATTGATCATCTATTTCGGCTTTTGGTAAGTCGATTCATCATCTATTTCGCCTTGTTGAGATGATTGATCATCTATTTCGCTCTGGTAAGATGACGGGATCATCATTTACTTGTTGAGATGATTGACTATCTATTTCGCTTTGGTAAGATGATTGATCATCTATTTCGCTTTGCTAGGACGATTGATCATCTATTTCGCCTTGTTACACGTAGATTGATCATCTATTTCGCTTTGCTAAGACGATTGATCATCTATTTCGCTTTGCTAAGATGATTGATCATCTATTTGCTTGGCAAGATGATTGATCATCTATTTTACCGTTAAGATGATTGATCATCTATTTGTTTGGTGATGATTGATCATCTATCTTTTTTTCTCGTTGAGTTTTCAATTGATCATCCATTTCGCCTTGTTAAGATGATTGATCATCTATTTCGCCTTGTTAAGATGATTGATCATCTATTTCGCCTTGTTAAGACGATTGATCATCTATTTCGCTTTGGTAAGATGATTGATCATCTATTTCGCTTTGTTAAGATGATTGATCATCTATTTCGCTTTGGTAAGATGATTGATCATCTATTTCGCCTTGTTAAGACGATTGATCATCATCTATTTTGCTCTTGTTAAGATATTGATCATCTATTTCGCTTTGGTATGATTCATCATCTATTTCGCTTTGGTAAAGAGTGATTGATCATCTATTTGCCTTTGTTGGTTATTTGATGATCATCTTGTTTGCCCTGGCAAGATGACGATCACCATTTCGCCTTGTTAAGATGATTGATCATCTATTTCGCCTTGTTAAGATGATTGATCATCTATTTCGCTCTGTTAAGATGATTGATCATCTATTTCGCCTTGTTAAGATGATTGATCATCTATTTCGCCTTGTTAAGATGATTGATCATCTATTTCGCCTTGTTAAGATGATTGATCATCTATTTCGCCTTGTTAAGACGATTGATCATCTATTTCGCTTTGGTAAGATGATTGATCATCTATTTCGCCTTGTTAAGATGATTGATCATCTATTTCGCCTTGTTAAGATGATTGATCATCTATTTCGCCTTGTTAAGATGATTGACTCATCATTTTTGCCTTGTTAAGACGATTGATCATCTATTTCGCTTTGGTGTATATCGATCATCTATTTCGCTTTGGTAAGATGATTGATCATCTATTTCGCTTTGGTAAGATGATTGATAATCTATTTCGCCTTGTTAAGACGATTGATCATCTATTTCGCCTTGTTAAGATGATTGATCATCTATTTCGCTTTGGTAAGATGATTGATCATCTATTTCGCTTTGGTAAGATGATTGATCATCTATTTCGCCTTGTTAAGACGATTGATCATCTATTTCGCTCTGGTAAGATGATTGATCATCTATTTCGCCTTGTTAAGATGATTGATCATCTATTTCGCCTTGTTAAGATGATTGATCATCTATTTCGCTTTGTTAAGATGATTGATCATCTATTTCGCCTTGTTAAGATGATTGATCATCTATTTCGCCTTGTTAAGATGATTGATCATCTATTTCGCCTTGTTAAGATGATTGATCATCTATTTCGCCTTGTTAAGACGATTGATCATCTATTTCGCTTTGGTAAGATGATTGATCATCTATTTCGCCTTGTTAAGATGATTGATCATCTATTTCGCTTTGGTAAGATGATTGATCATCTATTTCGCCTTGTTAAGATGATTGATCATCTATTTCGCTTTGTAAAGATGATTGATCATCTATTTCGCTTTGTAAAGATGACGTTTATTTAAAGATGACTGATCATCTATTTCGTTTATCTAGAATCATTAATAATCTATTTCGCAATGCAGCCACCGGACGTAGAAGCCACTGCGAGTTGGTGCCGGTCCCAAGCCCGGAGAAATGCAGAGGGTTGCGACAGCAGGAAGCGGCGTAAAACCAGCCAAGTCAATGATGCGCGAAAACTGAAAGTTGACGCGCTGTGGCGACCCCTGATAAAGGGATAAGCCGAAAGTCAAAGAAGAAGAAGAAGCTATTTCGCCTTGTAAAGATGATTGGTCATCTATTTCGTTTTTTAAAGATGATTGGTCATCTATTTCGTTTATTTAAGATGATTGATCATCTATTTCGCTTTGTAAAGATGATTGATCATCTATTTCGCTTTGGTAAGATGATTGATCATCTATTTCGCCTTGTTAAGATGATTGATCATCATTTCGCCTTGTTAAGATGATTGATCATCTATTTCGTTTATTTAAGATGATTGATCATCTATTTCGCTTTGGTAAAATGATTGATCATCTATTTCACTTTGGTAAGATGATTGATCATCTATTTCGCCTTGTTAAGATGATTGATCATCTATTTCGCCTTGTTAAGATGATTGATCATCTATTTCGCCTTGTTAAGATGATTGATCATCTATTTCGTTTATTTAAGATGATTGATCATTTATTTCGCTCTGTTAAGATGATTGATCATCTATTTCGTTTATTTAAGATGATTGATCATCTATTCCGCTTTGTTAAGACGATTGATCATCTATTTCGCCTTGTTAAGATGATTGATCATCTATTTCGCCTTGTTAAGATGATTGATCATCTATTTCGCTTATTTAAGATGATTGATCATCTATTTCGCTCTGTTAAGATGATTGATCATCTATTTCGCTCTGTTAAGATGATTGATCATCTATTTCGCTCTGTTAAGATGATTGATCATCTATTTCGCTTTGTTAAGATGATTGATCATCTATTTCGCTTTGTTAAGATGATTGATCATCTATTTCGCCTTGTTAAGATGATTGATCATCTATTTCGCTTATTTAAGATGATTGATCATCTATTTCGTTTATTTAAGATGATTGATCATCTATTTCGCCTTGTTAAGATGATTGATCATCTATTTCGCCTTGTTAAGATGATTGATCATCTATTTCGCCTTGTTAAGATGATTGATCATCTATTTCGCCTTGTTAAGATGATTGATCATCTATTTCGCTTTGCTAAGATGATTGATCATCTATTTCGCTTTGCTAAGATGATTGATCATCTATTTCGCTTTGGTAAGATGATTGATCATCTATTTCGCTTTGTTAAGATGATTGATCATCTATTTCGCCTTGTTAAGATGATTGATCATCTATTTCGCCTTGTTAAGACGATTGATCATCTATTTCGCCTTGTTAAGACGATTGATCATCTATTTCGCTTTGGTAAGATGATTGATCATCTATTTCGTTTATTTAAGATGATTGATCATCTATATCGTTTATTTAAGATGATTGATCATCTATTTCGTTTATTTAAGATGATTGATCATCTAGTTCGCTTTGGTAAGATGATTGATCATCTATTTCGTTTATTTAAGATGATTGATCATCTATTTCGTTTATTTAAGATGATTGATCATCTATTTCGTTTATTTAAGATGATTGATCATCTATTTCGCCTTGTTAAGATGATTGATCATCTATTTCGCCTTGTTAAGATGATTGATCATCTATTTCGCCTTGTTAAGATGATTGATCATCTATTTCGCCTTGTTAAGATGATTGATCATCTAGTTCGCCTTGTTAAGATGATTGATCATCTAGTTCGCCTTGTTAAGATGATTGATCATCTATTTCGCCTTGTTAAGACGATTGATCATCTATTTCGCCTTGTTAAGAAGATTGATCATCTAGTTCGCTTTGGTAAGATGATTGATCATCTATTTCGCTTTGGTAAGATGATTGTTCATCTATTTCGCTTTGTTAAGATGATTGATCATCTATTTCGCTTTGGTAAGATGATTGATCATGTATTTCGCTTATTTAAGATGATTGATCATCTATTTCGCTCTGTTAAGATGATTGATCATCTATTTCGTTTATTTAAGATGATTGATCATCTATTTCGCTCTGTTAAGATGATTGATCATCTATTTCGCTTATTTAAGATGATTGATCATCTATTTCGCTCTGTTAAGATGATTGATCATCTATTTCGCTTATTTAAGATGATTGATCATCTATTTCGCTTTGTTAAGATGATTGATCATCTATTTCGCTCTGTTAAGATGATTGATCATCTATTTCGTTTATTTAAGATGATTGATCATCTATTTCGCCTTGTTAAGATGATTGATCATCTATTTCGCCTTGTTAAGATGATTGATCATCTATTTCGCTTTGTTAAGATGATTGATCATCTATTTCGCTTTGTTAAGATGATTGATCATCTATTTCGCTTTGGTAAGATGATTGATCATCTATTTCGCCTTGTTAAGATGATTGATCATCTATTTCGTTTATTTAAGATGATTGATCATCTATTTCGCCTTGTTAAGATGATTGATCATCTATTTCGTTTATTTAAGATGATTGATCATCTATTTCGCCTTGTTAAGATGATTGATCATCTATTTCGCCTTGTTAAGATGATTGATCATCTATTTCGCCTTGTTAAGATGATTGATCATCTATTTCGCCTTGTTAAGATGATTGATCATCTATTTCGCCTTGTTAAGATGATTGATCATCTATTTCGCCTTGTTAAGATGATTGATCATCTATTTCGCCTTGTTAAGAGAATGAATGTTTCGTTTTGTAGTTTTAAGTAAGATGATTGATCATCTATTTCGCTCTGTTAAGATGATTGATCATCTATTTCGCCTTGTTAAGACGATTGATCATCTATTTTACTCAAAGATGATTGATCATCTATTTATGCCTTGTTATGATGATTGGATTGTATCAGTTGCAGCTTTGTTAAGATGATTGATCATCTATTTCGTTTATTTAAGATGATTGATCATCTATTTCGCCTTGTTAAGATGATTGATCATCTATTTCGCCTTGTTAAGATGATTGATCATCTATTTCGTTTATTTAAGATGATTGATCATCTATTTCGTTTATTTAAGATGATTGATCATCTATTTCGCCTTGTTAAGATGATTGATCATCTATTTCGCCTTGTTAAGATGATTGATCATCTATTTCGTTTATTTAAGATGATTGATCATCTATTTCGCTTTGTTAAGATGATTGATCATCTATTTCGCTTTGTTAAGATGATTGATCATCTATTTCGTTTATTTAAGATGATTGATCATCTATTTCGTTTATTTAAGATGATTGATCATCTATTTCGTTTATTTAAGATGATTGATCATCTAGTTCGCTTTGGTAAGATGATTGATCATCTATTTCGCTTTGGTAAGATGATTGATCATCTATTTCGTTTTTATAAAGATGATTGATCATCTATTTCGTTTATTTAAGATGATTGATCATCTAGTTCGCTTTGGTAAGATGATTGATCATCTATTTCGCTTTGGTAAGATGATTGATCATCTATTTCGTTTTTATAAAGATGATTGATCATCTATTTCGTTTATTTAAGATGATTGATCATCTAGTTCGCTTTGCAAGATGATTGATCATCTATTTTCGCCTTGTTAAGATGATAGCTTCGATCATCTATTTCGTTTATTTAAGATGCGATTGATCATCTATTTCGCCTTGTTAAGACGATTGATCATCTATTTCGCTTGTTGGTATGATTGATCATCTAGTTCGCTTTGGTAAGATGATTGATCATCTATTTCGCCTTGTTAAGATGATTGATCATCTTATTTTGCCCTTGTTAAGATGATTGATCATCTATTTCACTGAGCAGACGACGATCATCTAGTTCGTCTTGTTGAAGCCGATTGATCATCTAGTTCGCCTTGTTAAGATGATTGATCATCTATTTCGCTTTGGTAAGATGATTGATCATCTATTTCGCCTTGTTAAGATGAGATTGAGATCGGGTCATCTATTTTGCTCATAAGATGATTGATCATCTATTTCGCCTTGTTAAGATGATTGATCATCTAGTTCGCTTTGGTAAGATGATTGATCATCTAGTTCGCCTACAAGGATGATTGATCATCTTATTTCGCCTTGGTTGAAGATGAATGATCATCTAGTTCAGTTTTTGGCAAGATGATTGATCATCTATTTCGCCTTGTTAAGATGATTGATCATCTATTTTCGCCTCTTGTTAAGATGACTGATCATCTATTTCGCCTTGTTAAGATGATTGATCATCTATTTCGCCTTGTTAAGATGATTGATCATCTGGCTTGGCTTTGCTAAGACGATTGATCATCTATTTCGCCTTGTTATGATGATTGATCATCTATTTCGCCTTTGTTAAGACGGGATGATCATCTATTTCGCTTTTTGTAAAGCGCATCGGGTTTATCATAACTTTTTCTTCAGGATTCAACACACACACACAAACATATTACGCACATGTACACATATACGCACATATTAGACACAGGCATATATTATTTCGAAATTAATGTGATTTTTTACTAACCTCTTTACACATATTATCAATATCCGTAAACCCCTTCTATCGGAACCAAGGTAGTTGAAGATGCAACATCGACCAGGAACATCGAAGGATCACTCTAGGATTCCCGACATCATTCCAGGATACAAGGACAGCGCATCAGGATCACTCTAGGATTCACGGCATCATTCCAGGTATCAGGAATCACAGCAACATTTCGACCAGGAAGTCATCGAAGGATCACTCTAGGATTCCCGGCATCATTCCAGGATACAAGGACAGCGCATCAGGATCACTCTAGGATTCCCGGCATCATTCCAGGATACAAGGACAGCGCATCAGGATCACTCTAGGATTCCCGGCATCATCTCCAGGATATATGACATGCGCCATCAAAAGTGAATTTCTGGTTTTAATGTGATTTTTTCTACCTTCTTTTCCCATATTAATAATATCAGTTATCCCTTTAATCGGAACCAAAGTAGTTGCAGATGCAACATCGACCAGGACACTTATGTAACACACACACATGTACACACAAACACACAGATACACACACACAAACATACACATATGTACACACATATACACATGTACACAGACAAACACACACATATATATACACAAACACACTTATGTGCACCAAAACATATAGATAACACACACAAACACGCAATACATACACACAAACACACATATAAAAAAATACATACACAAACACACACACAAACACACACAAACATCTATTTCGCGTTGTTAAGATGATTGATCATCTATTTCGTTTATTTAAAGATGATTGATCATCTATTTCGCTTTTTTAAAGATGATTGATCATCTATTTCGCTTTTTTAAAGATGATTGATCATCTATTTCGCTTTTTTAAAGATGGTTGATCATCTATTCGCTTTGTAAAGATGATTGATCATCTATTTCGTTTATTTAAAGATGATTGATCATCTATTTCGCTTTGAAATGATGATTGATCATTTATTTCGTTTGTTTAAAGATGATTGATCATCTATTTCGCTTTGTGATTGATCATCTATTTCGTTTATTTAAGATGATTGATCATCTATTTCGCTTTGTAAAGATGATTGATCATCTATTTCGCTTTGTAAAGATGATTGATCATCTATTCGCTTTGTAAAGATGATTGATCATCTATTTCGTTTATTTAAGATGATTGATCATCTATTTCGCTTTGTAAAGATGATTGATCATCTATTTCGTTTATTTAAGATGATTGATCATCTATTTCGTTTATTTAAGATGATTGATCATCTATTTCGCTTTGTAAAGATGATTGATCATCTATTTCGCTTTGTAAAGATGATTGATCATCTATTTCGTTTATTTAAGATGATTGATCATCTATTTCGCTTTGTAAAGATGATTGATCATCTATTTCGTTTATTTAAGATGATTGATCATCTATTTCGTTTTGTAAAGATGATTGATCATCTATTTAGTTTATTTAAAGATGATTGATCATCTATTTCGCTTTGTAAAGATGATTGATCATCTATTTCGTTTATTTAAGATGATTGATCATCTATTTCGCTTTGTAAAGATGATTGATCATCTATTTCGTTTATTTAAGATGATTGATCATCTATTTCGCTTTGTAAAGATGATTGATCATCTATTTCGTTTATTTAAGATGATTGATCATCTATTTCGCTTTGTAAAGATGATTGATCATCTATTTCGTTTATTTAAAGATGATTGATCATCTATTTCGCTTTGTAAAGATGATTGATCATCTATTTCGTTTATTTAAAGATGATTGATCATCTATTTCGCTTTGTAAAGATGATTGATCATCTATTTCGTTTATTTAAAGATGATTGATCATCTATTTCGTTTATTTAAAGATGATTGATCATCTATTTCGTTTATTTAAGATGATTGATCATCTATTTCGCTTTGTAAAGATGATTGATCATCTATTTCGTTTATTTAAAGATGATTGATCATCTATTTCGCTTTGTAAAGATGATTGATCATCTATTTCGTTTATTTAAGATGATTGATCATCTATTCGCTTTGTAAAGATGATTGATCATCTATTTCGCTTTGTAAAGATGATTGATCATCTATTTCGTTTATTTAAGATGATTGATCATCTATTCGCTTTGTAAAGATGATTGATCATCTATTCGCTTTGTAAAGATGATTGATCATCTATTTCGTTTAGTTAAGATGATTGATCATCTATTTCGCTTTGTAAAGATGATTGATCATCTATTCGCTTTATTAAGATGATTGATCATCTATTTCGTTCGCAATGCAGCCACCGGACGTAGAAGCCACTGCGAGTTGGTGCCGGTCCCAAGCCCGGAGAAATGCAGAGGGTTGCGACAGCAGGAAGCGGCGTAAAACCAGCCAAGTCAATGATGCGCGAAAACTGAAAGTTGACGCGCTGTGGCGACCCCTGATAAAGGGATAAGCCGAAAGTCAAAGAAGAAGAAGAAGCTATTTCGCCTTGTAAAGATGATTAGTCATCTATTTCGTTTATTTAAAGATGATTGATCATCTACACACATAACAACATACACTTGTAAAAATCCATACACACAAACAGACACACACACAAACAGATACACACACACAAACACACACACACACACATACTCACACACACAAACACACTCACACACACATATCAGCATACGCATGCAAATATCTATACACAAACAGACACACACATACAACAGCACACACACACACACACACACACGCACACACACACATCTGCATACACATACACCATCCATACACATATATTATTTCGGTTTTAATGTGATTTTTTTTCTAACCTCTTTACACATATTAATAATATCCGTAAACCCTTCTATCGGAACCAAGGTAGTTGAAGATGCAACATCGACCAGGAACATCGAAGGATCACGCTAGAATTCCCGGCATCATTCCAGGATACAAGGACAGCGCATCAGGTATGAATTTCGGTTTTAATGTGACAGAAACTTTCTACTAGGCAGAGCCAGTTACTTTGAAGCGACACATTGAAGAGACAAATTGAAGCGACAAATTTGAAGCGACGACAATTTGAATCGACAAATTTGAAGCGACAAATTTGAAGCGACAAATTGAAGCGACAAATTGAAGCGACAAATTGAAGCGACATGAATGACCACCACGGGTTTTATCATAACTTTTTCTTCCAAGATTCACCACACACACACACACACATGCACATGTACACATATACGCACATATTAGACACAGACATATAATTATTTCGAAATTAATGTGATTTTTTATTAACCTCTTTACACATATTATCAATATCCGTAAACCCCTTCTATCGGAACCAAGGTAGTTGAAGATGCAACATCGACCAGGAACATCGAAGGATCACGCTAGGATTCCCGGCATCATTCCAGGATACAAGGACAGCGCATCAGGATCACTCTAGGATTCCCGGCATCATTCCAGGATACAAGGACAGCGCATCAGGATCACTCTAGGATTCCCGGCATCATTCCAGGATACAAGGACAGCGCATCAGGTATGAATTTCGGTTTTAATGTGATTTTTTTTCTAACCTCTTTCCCCATATTAATAATATCAGTTATCCCTTTAATCGGAACCAAAGTAGTTGCAGATGCAACATCGACCAGGACACTTATGTAACACACACATATGTACACACAAACACACAGATACACATACACAAACATACACATATGTACACAGACACACACACACACACACACATCTATTCGCTTTGTAAAGATGATTGATCATCTATTTCGTTTACTTAAAGATGATTGATCATCTATTTCGCTTTTTTAAAGATGATTGATCATCTATTTCGTTTACTTAAAGATGATTGATCATCTATTTCGCTTTTTAAAAGATGATTGATCATCTATTTCGTTTATTTAAGATGATTGATCAACTATTTCGCTTTTTTAAAGATGATTGATCATCTATTTCGTTTACTTAAAGATGATTGATCATCTATTTCGCTTTTTTAAAGATGATTGATCATCTATTTCGTTTGCTTAAAGATGATTGATCATCTATTTCGTTTACTTAAAGATGATTGATCATCTATTTCGCTTTGTAAAGATGATTGATCATCTATTTCGCTTTGTAAAGATGATTGATCATCTATTTCGTTTACTTAAAGATGATTGATCATCTATTTCGCTTTTTTAAAGATGATTGATCATCTATTTCGTTTACTTAAAGATGATTGATCATCTATTTCGTTTACTTAAAGATGATTGATCATCTATTTCGCTTTGTAAAGATGATTGATCATCTATTTCGTTTACTTAAAGATGATTGATCATCTATTTCGCTTTGTAAAGATGATTGATCATTTATTTCGCTTTGTAAAGATGATTGATCATCTTTAAAGATGATTGATCATCTATTTCGCTTTGTAAAGATGATTGATCATCTATTTCGTTTATTCAAAATGATTAATCATTTATTTCGCCTTGTAAAGGTGATTGATCATCTATTTCGCTTTGTAAAGATGATTGATCATCTATTCGCTTTGTAAAGATGATTGATCATCTATTTCGTTTATCTAAAATTATCAATAATCTATTTCGCAATGCAGCCACCGGACGTAGAAGCCACTGCGAGTTGGTGCCGGTCCCAAGCCCGGAGAAATGCAGAGGGTTGCGACAGCAGGAAGCGGCGTAAAACCAGCCAAGTCAATGATGCGCGAAAACTGAAAGATGATTGGTCATCTATTTCGTTTTTTAAAGATGATTGATCATCTATTTCGTTTATTTAAGATGATTGATCATCTATTTCGTTTATTTAAGATGATTGATCATCTATTTCGTTTATTTAAGATGATTGATCATCTATTTCGCTTTGTTAAGATGATTGATCATCTATTTCGCTTTGGTAAGATGATTGATCATCTATTTCGCTTTGGTAAGATGATTGATCATCTATTTCGCTTTGGTAAGATGATTGATCATCTATTTCGCCTTGTTAAGATGATTGATCATCTATTTCGCCTTGTTAAGATGATTGATCATCTATTTCGCTTTGTTAAGATGATTGATCATCTATTTCGCCTTGTTAAGATGATTGATCATCTATTTCGCTCTGTTAAGATGATTGATCATCTATTTCGCTTTGTTAAGATGATTGATCATCTATTTCGCTTTGTTAAGATGATTGATCATCTATTTCGCCTTGTTAAGATGATTGATCATCTATTTCGCTCTGTTAAGATGATTGATCATCTATTTCGCTCTGTTAAGATGATTGATCATCTATTTCGCCTTGTTAAGATGATTGATCATCTATTTCGCCTTGTTAAGATGATTGATCATCTATTTCGCCTTGTTAAGATGATTGATCATCTAGTTCGCTTTGGTAAGATGATTGATCATCTATTTCGCTTTGTTAAGATGATTGATCATCTAATCTAGTTCGCTCTGTTAAGATGATTGATCATCTATTTCGCTCTGTTAAGATGATTGATCATCTAGTTCGCTCTGTTAAGATGATTGATCATCTATTTCGCTCTGTTAAGATGATTGATCATCTATTTCGTTTATTTAAGATGATTGATCATCTATTTCGCCTTGTTAAGATGATTGATCATCTATTTCGCCTTGTTAAGATGATTGATCATCTATTTCGCTCTGTTAAGATGATTGATCATCTATTTCGTTTATTTAAGATGATTGATCATCTATTTCGCCTTGTTAAGATGATTGATCATCTATTTCGCTTTGTTAAGATGATTGATCATCTATTTCGCTTTGTTAAGATGATTGATCATCTATTTCGCCTTGTTAAGATGATTGATCATCTATTTCGCTCTGTTAAGATGATTGATCATCTATTTCGCTCTGTTAAGATGATTGATCATCTATTTCGCCTTGTTAAGATGATTGATCATCTATTTCGCTTTGCTAAGACGATTGATCATCTATTTCGCTTTGCTAAGATGATTGATCATCTATTTCACTTATTTAAGATGATTGATCATCATTCGCCTTGTAAAGATGATTGATCATCTATTTCGCTTTATAAAGATGATTGATCATCTATTTCGCTTTGTAAAGATGATTGATCATCTATTTCGCTTTGTAAAGATGATTGATCATCTATTTCGCTTTGTAAAGATGATTGATCATCTATTTCGCTTTGTAAAGATGATTGATCATCTATTTCGTTTATTTAAGATGATTGATCATCTATTCGCTTTGTAAAGATGATTGATCATCTATTTCGTTTATTTAAGATGATTGATCATCTATTCGCTTTGTAAAGATGATTGATCATCTATTTCGCTTTGTAAAGATGATTGATCATCTATTTCGTTTATTTAAGATGATTGATCATCTATTCGCTTTGTAAAGATGATTGATCATCTATTTCGCTTTGTAAAGATGATTGATCATCTATTTCGCTTTGTAAAGATGATTGATCATCTATTTCGCTTTGTAAATATGATTGATCATCTATTTCGTTTATTTGAGAGGATTGATCATCTATTCGCTTTGTAAAGATGATTGATCATCTATTTCGCTTTGTAAAGATGATTGATCATCTATTTCGCTTTGTAAAGATGATTGATCATCTATTTCGTTTATTTAAGATGATTGATCATCTATTCGCTTTGTAAAGATGATTGATCATCTATTTCGTTTATTTAAGATGATTGATCATCTATTCGCTTTGTAAAGATGATTGATCATCTATTTCGTTTATTTAAGATGATTGATCATCTATTCGCTTTGTAAAGATGATTGATCATCTATTTCGTTTATTTAAGATGATTGATCATCTATTCGTTTTGTAAAGATGATTGATCATCTATTTCGTTTATTTAAGATGATTGATCATCTATTTCGCTTTGTAAAGATGATTGATCATCTATTTCGTTTATTTAAGATGATTGATCATCTATTTCGTTTATTTAAGATGATTGATCATCTATTTCGTTTATTTAAGATGATTGATCATCTATTTCGTTTATTTAAGATGATTGATCATCTATTTCGTTTATTTAAGATGATTGATCATCTATTTCGTTTATTTAAGATGATTGATCATCTATTTCGTTTATTTAAGATGATTGATCATCTATTTCGTTTATTTAAGATGATTGATCATCTATTTCGTTTATTTAAGATGATTTATCATCTATTTCGTTTATTTAAGATGATTGATCATCTATTTCGTTTATTAAAGATGATTGATCATCTATTTCGTTTATTTAAGATGATTGATCATCTATTCGTTTTGTAAAGATGATTGATCATCTATGTCGTTTATTTAAGATTATTGATCATCTATTTCGCTTTGTAAAGATGATTGATCACATTCTAACACACACAAGCAAATCTCCACACACTCTCTCTCTCTCTCTCACACACACACACACACACACACACACACGCACACACACACAACACACACACACACACATTAACACACACACACAATCACACACACACACAAACACACACACACAATCACACACACACACATGCACACACTAAGACACACATACACGTTAAAACACACGTACACGCTAGCAAACGCGCACATATCCACGCGCATGCACAATCACACACTCAAACACATATACACAAAAGCGCACTAAAAAAATACACAAACACACACACACACACACACACAAGCGCACACACAAAAAAATACACAAACACAAACACAAGCACACACACATACATACACATCCGCATACACATACATCATCCATAACAACATACACATACAATCACTCACACGCACAAACACACACACATACAGCACCACACAAACACATACAGCACCACACACACACGCACATACACATATGCAAACATACACATATGTACACACAAAATACACACACATACGTACACACAAACATATACACACAAACGCAAACATATGTACACACAAACACACTCATAAATACACAACCACACACACACCGACACACATATACACAAACAAACACACACAAACAAACATTCAGCAAACACACACACACACAATCACATTTATACGCAAAGACATACAGCCAAACGCATGTACGATCAAACATACACACACACACACACACACACACACATAACAACATACACTTGTAAAAATCCATACACACAAACAGACACACACACAAACAGATACACACACACAAACACACACACACACATACTCACACACACAAACACACTCACACACACATATCAGCATACGCATGCAAATATCCATACACAAACAGACACACACATACAACAGCACACACACACACACACACACACACACACACGCACACACACACACATCCGCATACACATACACCATCCATACACATATTAGACACAGGCATATATTATTTCGAAATTAATGTGATTTTTTTTCTAACCTCTTTCCCCATATTAATAATATCCGTAAACCCTTCTATCGGAACCAAGGTAGTTGAAGATGCAACATCGACCAGGAACATCGAAGGATCACGCTAGGATTCCCGGCATCATTCCAGGATACAAGGACAGCGCATCAGGTATGAATTTCGGTTTTAATGTGATTTTTTTCTAACCTCTTTACACATATTAATAATATCCGTTGCCCATTCTATCGGAACCAAGGTAGTTCCAGATGCAACATCGACCAGGAACATCGAAGGATCACGCTAGAATTCCCGACATCATTCCAGTATCAGGAATCACAGCAACATTTCGACCAGGAAGTCATCGAAGGATCGTTCTAGGATTCCTGGCATCATTCCAGGATACAAGCACAGCGCATCAGGTATGAATTTCGGTTTTAATGTGATTTTTTTTCTAACCTCTTTCCCCATATTAATAATATCCGTTGCCCATTCTATCGGAACCAAAGTAGTTGCAGATGCAACATCGACCAGGACACTTCTGCAGTGAAAAGGCAGAACGCATTAACTCCAAAAATGCGATTTTTATGAATTTGGTATCAGTGGAATCGTCATTTAAAGACAAATTTTGATACAACCATCATGGTGTCTGAATGTCAATAAAGGTATGGTCAGTTTTGTATATCGATAACAATGATAGGAGTAAATATACATGCAGCCAAACCTTTAACATCGATTTTCTCAAAACATGGATTTTGGAGTTAATGCCTTTTTGCTGCAGACTTATGTAACACACACACATGTACACACAAACACACAGATACACACACACAACATACACATATGTACACACACACACACACACACACACACATATGAACACACACATACACATGTACACAGACAAACACACACATATATATACACAAACACACTTATGTGCACCAAAACATACAGATAACACACACAAACACGCAATACATACACACAAACACACATATATGTACAAACAATATCACAAATATACACACACAAATACACACATATGTACGCACAAACACATACATATATACAAACAAACACACACATAACCTAATGCACACACACACACACACACACACACACACACACACACACACACACACAAACATCTATTTCGCTTTGTAAAGATGATTGATCTTCTATTTCGCTTTGTTAAGATGATTGATCATCTATTTCGTTTATTTAAAGATGATTGATCATCTATTTCGCTTTTTTAAAGATGATTGATCATCTATTTCGCTTTTTTAAAGATGATTGATCATCTATTTCGCTTTTTTAAAGATGATTGATCATCTATTTCGCTTTTTTAAAGATGATTGATCATCTATTTCGCTTTGTGAAGATGATTGATCATCTATTTCGCTTTATAAAAATGATTGTTTTTTTATTTATTTTTTTAAAGATGATTGATCATCTATTTCGTTTATTTAAAGATGATTGATCATCTATTTCGCTTTGTTAAGATGATTGATCATCTATTTCGCTTTGTAAAGAGGATTGATCATCTATTTCGCTTTGCTAAGAAGATTGATCATCTATTTCGCTTTGTTAAGATGATTGATCATCTATTTCGCTTTGTTAATGATCTCGAGATGTGCTCGCGCCCTTCGAGTGGGTGCTGATGGCCGTGTTGCCGTTCGAGGGGGCTCCAATTACCATATTCTTGCGCTATCGCTCGGAATTTAGAGCTCATTAGGCAGTGATATTCCCTCGTGACGCTTGTGTTAAGAAGATTGATCATCTATTTCGCTTTGCTAAGACGATTGATCATCTATTTCGCTTTGCTAAGATGATTGATCATCTATTTCGCCTTGTTAAGATGATTGATCATCTATTTCGCCTTGTTAAGATGATTGATCATCTATTTCGCTCTGTTAAGATGATTGATCATCTATTTCGCTCTGTTAAGATGATTGATCATCTATTTCGTTTATTTAAGATGATTGATCATCTATTTCGCTTTGGTAAGATGATTGATCATCTATTTCGCCTTGTTAAGATGATTGATCATCTATTTCGCCTTGTTAAGATGATTGATCATCTATTTCGCCTTGTTAAGATGATTGATCATCTATTTCGCCTTGTTAAGCTGATTGATCATCTATTTCGCCTTGTTAAGCTGATTGATCATCTATTTCGCTTTGGTAAGATGATTCATCATCTATTTCGTTTATTTAAGATGATTGATAATCTATTTCGCCTTGTTAAGATGATTGATCATCTATTTCGCTTTGTAAAGCGCATCGGGTTTTATCATAACTTTTTCTTCCAGGATTCACCACACACACACAAAAACACACACACATGCACATGTACACATATACGCACATATTAGACACAGGCATATATTATTTCGAAATTAATGTGATTTTTTACTAACCTCTTTACACATATTATCAATATCCGTAAACCCTTCTATCGGAACCAAGGTAGATAGATGCAACATCGACTAGGATATCATCGAAGGATCACGCTAGAATTCCCGGCATCATTCCAGGATACAAGGACAGCGCATCAGGATCACTCTAGGATTCCCGGCATCATTCCAGGATACAAGGACAGCGCATCAGGATCACTCTAGGATTCCCGGCATCATTCCAGGATACAAGGACAGCGCATCAGGATCACTCTAGGATTCCCGGCATCATTCCAGGATACAAGGACAGCGCATCAGGTATGAATTTCGGTTTTAATGTGATTTTTTTTCTAACCTCTTTCCCCATATTAATAATATCAGTTATCCCTTTAATCGGAACCAAAGTAGTTGCAGATGCAACATCGACCAAGACACATTTGTAACACAGACATATGTACACACAAACACACAGATACACACACACAAACATACACATATGTACACACACACACACACACACACACACACACACACACACACACACACATATGAACACACACATACACATGTACACAGACAAACACACACATATATATACACAAACACACTTATGTGCACCAAAACATACAGATAACACACACAAACACGCAATACATACACACAAACACACATATATGTACAAACAATATCACAAATATACACACACAAATACACACATATGTACGCACAAACACATACATATATACAAACAAACACACACATAACCTAATGCACACACACACACATACACAAACACAAACATCTATTTCGCTTTGTAAAGATGATTGATCTTCTATTTCGCTTTGTTAAGATGATTGATCATCTATTTCGTTTATTTAAAGATGATTGATCATCTATTTCGCTTTTTTAAAGATGATTGATCATCTATTTCGCTTTTTTAAAGATGATTGATCATCTATTTCGTTTCTTGAAGATGATTGATCATCTTTTTCGCTTTATAGAAAAATGATTGTTTTTTTATTTATTTTTTTAAAGATGATTGATCATCTATTTCGTTTATTCAAAATGATTAATAATTTATTTCGCTTTGTAAAGATGATTGATCATCTATTTCGATTTGTAAAGATGATTGATCATCTATTTCGTTTATTTAAGTTGATTGATCATCTATTTTGCTTTGTAAAGATGATTGATAATCTATTTCGCCTTTTAAAGATGATTGATCATCTATTTCGCTTTGTAAAGATGATTGATCATCTATTTCGCTTTGTAAAGATGATTGATCATCTATTTCGCTTTGTAAAGATGATTGATCATCTATTTCGTTTATTTAAGATGATTGATCATCTATTCGCTTTATTAAGATGATTGATCATCTATTTCGTTCGCAATGCAGCCACCGGACGTAGAAGCCACTGCGAGTTGGTGCCGGTCCCAAGCCCGGAGAAATGCAGAGGGTTGCGACAGCAGGAAGCGGCGTAAAACCAGCCAAGTCAATGATGCGCGAAAACTGAAAGTTGACGCGCTGTGGCGACCCCTGATAAAGGGATAAGCCGAAAGTCAAAGAAGAAGAAGAAGCTATTTCGCCTTGTAAAGATGATTAGTCATCTATTTCGTTTATTTAAAGATGATTGGTCATCTATTTCGTTTTTTAAAGATGATTGATCATCTATTTCGCTTTGTAAAGATGATTGATCATCTATTTCGTTTATTTAAGATGATTGATCATCTATTTCGCTTTGTAAAGATGATTGATCATCTATTTCGTTTATTTAAGATGATTGATCATCTATTTCGCTTTGTAAAGATGATTGATCATCTATTTCGCTTTGTAAAGATGATTGATCATCTATTTCGCTTTGTAAAGATGATTGATCATCTATTTCGCTTTGTAAAGATGATTGATCATCTATTTCGCTTTGTAAAGATGATTGATCATCTATTTCGCTTTGTAAAGATGATTGATCATCTATGATTGATAATTTATTTCGCTTTGTTAAGATGATTGATCATATATTTTGCTTTGTAAAGATGATTGATCATCTATGATTGATAATTTATTTCACTTTGTTAAGATGATTGATCATCTATTTCGCTTTGCTAAGACGATTGATCATCTATTTCGCCTTGTTAAGATGATTGATCATCTATTTCGCCTTGTTAAGATGATTGATCATCTATTTCGCTTTGGTAAGATGATTGATCATCTATTTCGCCTTGTTAAGATGATTGATCATCTATTTCGCCTTGTTAAGATGATTGATCATCTATTTCGCCTTGTTAAGATGATTGATCATCTATTTCGCCTTGTTAAGATGATTGATCATCTATTTCGCTTTGGTAAGATGATTGATCATCTATTTCGCTTTGGTAAGATGATTGATCATCTATTTCGCTTTGGTAAGATGATTGATCATCTATTTCGCCTTGTTAAGATGATTGATCATCTATTTCGCCTTGTTAAGATGATTGATCATCTATTTCGCCTTGTTAAGATGATTGATCATCTATTTCGCCTTGTTAAGATGATTGATCATCTATTTCGCCTTGTTAAGATGATTGATCATCTATTTCGCCTTGTTAAGATGATTGATCATCTATTTCGCTTTGCTAAGACGATATATCATCTATTTCGCTTTGCTAAGATAATTGATCATCTATTTCGCTTTGTAAAGATGATTGATCATCTATTTCGCTTTGTAAAGATGATTGATCATCTATTTCGCTTTGTAAAGATGATTGATCATCTATTTCGTTTAATTGAGAGGATTGATAATCTATTCGCTTTGTAAAGATGATTGATCATCTATTTCGTTTATTTGAGAGGATTGATCATCTATTCGGTTGGTAAAGATGATTGATCATTTATTCGCTTTTTAAAGATGATTGATCATCTATTTCGCTTTTTTAAAGATGATTGATCATCTATTTCGCTTTTTTAAAGATGATTGATCATCTATTTCGCTTTTTTAAAGATGATTGATCATCTATTTCGCTTTTTTAAAGATGATTGATCATCTATTCGCTTTGTAAAGATGATTGATCATCTATTCGCTTTGTAAAGATGATTGATCATCTATTTCGCTTTTTTAAAGATGATTGATCATCTATTTCGCTTTGTAAGGATAATTGATCATCTATTTCGTTTATTTGAGAGGATTGATCATCTATTCGCTTTGTAAAGATGATTGATCATCTATTCGCTTTGTAAAGATGATTGATCATCTATTCGCTTTGTAAAGATGATTGATCATCTATTCGCTTTGTTAAGATGATTGATCATCTATTTCGTTTATTTAAGATGATTGATTATCTATTTGCTTTGAAAAGATGATTGATCATCTATTCGCTTTGTAAAGATGATTGATCATCTATTTCGTTTATTTAAGATTATTGATCATCTATTTCGCTTTGTAAAGATGATTGATCATCTATTTCGTTTATTTAAGATTATTGATCATCTATTTCGCTTTGTAAAGATGATTGATCACATTCTAACACACACAAGCAAATCTCCACACACTCTCTCTCTCTCTCACACACACACACACACACGCACACACACACAACACACACACACTCACACACGCACACACACACAACACACACACACACATTAACACACACACACAATCACACACACACACAAACACACACACACAATCCACACACACACACAAACACACACATGCACACACTAACACACACATACACGTTAAAACACACGCACACGCTAGCAAACGCGCACATATCCACGCGCATGCACAATCACACACTCAAACACATATACACAAAAGCGCACTAAAAAAATACACAAACAAACACACACACACACAAGCGCACACACAAAAAAATACACAAACACAAACACAAGCACACACACATACATACACATCCGCATACACATACATCATCCATAACAACATACACATACAATCACTCACACGCACAAACACACACACATACAGCACCACACACACACACGCACATACACATATGCAAACATACACATATGTACACACAAAATACACACACATACGTACACACAAACATATACACACAAACGCAAACATATGTACACACAAACACACTCATAAATACACAACCACACACACACCGACACACATATACACAAACAAACACACACAAACAAACATTCAGCAAACACACACACACACATAATCACATTTATACGCAAAGACATACAGCCAACCGCATGTACGATCAAACATACACACACACACACACACACATAACAACATACACTTGTAAAAATCCATACACACAAACAGACACACACACAAACAGATACACACACACAAACACACACACACACATACTCACACACATAAACACACTCACACACACATATCAGCATACGCATGCAAATATCCATACACAAAGAGACACACACACACACACACGCACACACACACATCCATACACATATTAGACACAGGCATATATTATTTCGAAATTAATGTGATTTTTTTTCTAACCTCTTTCCCCATATTAATAATATCCGTAAACCCTTCTATCCGAACTAAGGTAGATAGATGCAACATCGACCATACATCATCGAAGGATCACGCTAGGATTCCCGACATCATTCCAGGATACAAGGACAACGCATCAGGTATGAATTTCGGTTTTAATGTGATTTTTTTCTAACCTCTTTACACATATTAATAAGGGGTTTACCCCTTCTATCGGAACCAAGGTAGTTCCAGATGCAACATCGACCAGGAACATCGAAGGATCACGCTAGAATTCCCGACATCATTCCAGGATACAAGGACAGCGCATCAGGTATGAATTTCGGTTTTAATGTGACAGAAACTAGGCAGAGGCGAGTTACTTTGAAGCGACAAATTTGAAGCGACAAATTGAAGCGACAAATTTGCAGCGACAAATTGAAACGACAAATTGAAGCGACATGAATGACCACCATGTAATTCTAGAATTTTCTGGATCATTCCAAAGCTTATCATAATTCGGAATTTCGTTCCAGGGACGGATACAAAAAACAGTTTTATCATAACTTTTTCTTCCAGGATTCACCACACACACACAAAAACACACACACATGCACATGTACACATATACGCACATATTAGACACAGGCATATATTATTTCGAAATTAATGTGATTTTTGACTAACCTCTTTACACATATTATCAATATCCGTAAACCCCTTCTATCGGAACCAAGGTAGTTGAAGATGCAACATCGACCAGGAACATCGAAGGATCACGCTAGGATTCCCGGCATCATTCCAGTATCAGGAATCACATCAACATTTCGACCAGGAAGTCATCGAAGGATCACTTTAGGATTCCCGGCATCATTCCAGGATACAAGGACAACGCATCAGGTATGAATTTCGAAATTAATGTGATTTTTTTCTAACCTCTTTCCCCATATTAATAATATCAGTTATCCCTTTTATCGGAACCAAAGTAGTTGCAGATGCAACATCGACCAAGACACATTTGTAACACAGACATATGTACACACAAACACACAGATACACACACACAAACATACACATATGTACACACACACATACACATATGCACACACACATATAAAAAAAATACATACACAAACACACATATATGCACCAAAACATACAGATAACACACACAAACACGAAATACATACACACAAACACACATATATGTACACACAAAAACATACATACATACAAACAACAAACACACACATATCCTAATGCACATACACACACACACACATCTATTTCGCTTTGTAAAGATGATTGATCATCTATTTCGTTTACTTAAAGATGATTGATCATCTATTTCGCTTTTTTAAAGATGATTGATCATCTATTTCGTTTACTTACAGATGATTGATCATCTATTTCGCTTTTTAAAAGATGATTGATCATCTATTTCGTTTATTTAAGATGATTGATCAACTATTTCGCTTTTTTAAAGATGATTGATCATCTATTTCGTTTACTTAAAGATGATTGATCATCTATTTCGCTTTTTTAAAGATGATTGATCATCTATTTCCTTTACTTAAAGATGATTGATCATCTATTTCGCTTTGTAAAGATGATTGATCATCTATTTCGCTTTGTAAAGATGATTGATCATCTATTTCGTTTATTTAAAGATGATTGATCATCTATTTCGCTTTGTAAAGATGATTGATCATCTATTTCGCTTTGTAAAGATGATTGATCATCTATTTCGTTTATTTAAGATGATTGATCATCTATTCGCTTTGTAAAGATGATTGATCATCTATTTCGTTTATTTAAGTTGATTGATCTTCTATTTCGTTTATTTAAGAGGATTGATCATCTATTTCGCTTTGTAAAGAGGATTGATCATCTATTTCGTTTATTTAAGATGATTGATCATCTATTTCGCCTTGTTAAGATGATTGATCATCTATTTCGCTTTGTAAAGATGATTGATCATCTATTTCGCTTTGTAAAGATGATTGATCATCTATTTCGCTTTGTAAAGATGATTGATCATCTATTTCGCTTTGTAAAGATGATTGATCATCTATTTAGCTTTGTAAAGATGATTGATCATCTATTTAGCTTTTTGTAAAGATGATTGATCATCTATTTCGCTTTGTTAAGATGATTGATCATCTATTTCGCTTTGTAAAGATGATTGATCATCTATTTCGCTTTGTTAAGATGATTGATCATCTATTTCGCTTTGTAAAGCGCATCGGGTTTTATCATAACTTTTTCTTCCAGGATTCACCACACACACACAAACACACACACATGCACATGTACACATATACGCACATATTAGACACAGGCATATATTATTTCGAAATTAATGTGATTTTTGACTAACCTCTTTACACATATTATCAATATCCGTAAACCCCTTCTATCGGAACCAAGGTAGTTGAAGATGCAACATCGACCAGGAACATCGAAGGATCACGCTAGAATTCCCGGCATCATTCCAGGTATCAGGAACCACATCAACATTTCGACCAGGATGTCATCGAAGGATCGTTCTAGGATTCCCGGCATCATTCCAGGATACAAGGACAACGCATCAGGTATGAATTTCGGTTTTAATGTGATTTTTTTTCTAACCTCTTTCCCCATATTAATAATATCCGTTGCCCATTCTATCGGAACCAAAGTAGTTGAAGATGCAACATCGACCAGGAAATCATCGAAGGATCACTCTAGGATTCCCGGCATCATTCCAGGATACAAGGACAGCGCATCAGGATCACTCTAGGATTCCCGGCATCATTCCAGGATACAAGGACAGCGCATCAGGTATGAATTTCGGTTTTA
>BOPN01000633.1:7500-15000 GCA_017312705.2 Penaeus japonicus
TGAAAAAGAAAGAAGAAAAAAAAAGAAAAAAAAAATGAAGGGAGGGCAAGTATAGTCAATCTTATCTATTCTTTAGATTTGTTCAATTTGTTCAATGATCAGTAACGTTGGTAACGCTGAATGATGATATCCAGTCGAAAAAGTCAGTTCATGATGGGTTTATGTATGTATAAGTGTGTATGTGTGTGTATGTGTGTGTGTGTGTGTGTAGGTAAGGGGTTGAATGGATGTGTAAGTATGGTTGTGTGTTATTATTATCAATATTATTATAATTATTATTACTGTTATTATTGTCATTATCATTCTTATCATTATAATATTGGCTGTCATTATCATTGTTATTAGCATTATCATCATTACGATAATGATCATTATCACTATTAACATTATCATCAACATCATCAGTGTTATTAATACTATCATTATTATTGTCATTAGTATTATCATCATCTTCAGTATGATCATTAACGTTATCATCATTATCTTTATCATTATTATTAATATCATAATTGTCATCAGCATTATTATCATTAGCATTACCATGATTTTCATCATCATAAATATCATTGATGTTTTGTATTACTATCATCATTATCATTATAATCACCATTATTATTTTTACTTTTACTATTATTATCATCATTATCATGACCACTAGTATGATTTCTACTATTAATGTAACCATTATTATTATTATTACTATCACCATTGATTTTATACTTATCCTTCTTTACAAAATTACTGTCAATATCATTATCATTATCACCATCAATATCATTATCATTATCACCATCAATATCATCATTATCATCATCACCATCAATACCATCATTCTCATTATCAATATCATTATATTGCAACCATCACCGCAATAATTTCCATCAACAATATTACAGATTTCCAACGTAAAAGATTTCCTGCAGAGATTTTGATTCCCGTCTTAATCCTGCAAATAATTTTATGCAATGAAGATTTCAATTGCATCCTCTTTTATTTCTTAATACTAGAATATAAAAGATTAGAAGAAAAAAATGAAGCATGATTCAAGTGAATGGAATTTTTTAAAGTGATAATCAATTGCAAGTTTCTTGGGAAATATAATTGTATATAAAAAGATTAAGATTTGAATGATATAAATGCTGTGTTATAATTATATGATTAGAATTATTAAAATCTAAGATATGTTCATGAATCAAATGTTTGCATGATGCATGGTGATATGTTGCATGATTATATATATATATATATATATATATATATATATATATATATATATATATATATATATATATATATGATATGCTTCTATGATGCAGTATATTCAGTGACTTAATATAACTAAAAATCTATCGCATTTTACTTATGAATATTTCACTGTTTTGTGCTTTCTTTCTTTCTTATATTTTCATTTTTCTGTTTGTGTTTTATTTCTTTCTCTCTTTTTTCTTTTTCTTCTTATTATTCTTATTATTTCGTTCAATAAATATCGCTTAGTAAACGTATTAACGAAAAAAAAATCGATTATATGACCATTCATATAATCCTTCTCAGTATTGTTTGTAACATCATTAATAATTATCATTATCATCATCATTATTATTGTTATCATTATCATTATCACGATTACAATTATCATTATTATAACAATTATTATGAATATTATCATTATTATCATTAATATCAATATCACTATCATCATTATCATTACAACAAATATTATCATTATCATTGACATTATCATTATCATTATTATGATTTTTATTATCATCATTAGCACCTTTATCATTGTTTCTATTTTTAGTATCATTATCATTACTGTTATCATCATTATAGTGATCATTTTCCTTTCCTTATCATAAATATATCATTATTATTATCATTGCTATATCTTTATCATCCACATTATTATCATTATCATTATCATTATTATCATGATTATTATCATTATCACTATCATTATCATCAATATATCATTATAATCATTACCATTGTGATTTCACTATCATTATTATTTCTTATCATCATTATCATTACTGCTATCATTATCATTGTCATCAGTATCATTATTATCAACAAAATCATTAATATCTTTATTGCTATTTATTTCATCAAAATTTAGACTAAAACCCACTTGTTATTTTTACTCTAGGCTGTCCAATCAATCTAACCCAAGATCAATATAAAAATACAGATAACGATGATGCTAATGATACTAAAACATGATATCAACAAAGTAGTGCAACACTGCAATAGCTAATGCAACATAAAGGGAATAATTGCAATGATGTATTTACCACAACAATAAAAATATATTCCGGCGATGCAACAAAACGCAACAATACGCAAGAAAAACATGCTATACACACACACAACCTTTCACAAAACACGTAACAGAAATCATGATTACATAATACTTAATTTAATTCTAAATAAACAAGAACAAATCTTATTTAAAAGAGAGAAATAAAGAGAAAAAATGAGACTTTTTTCTCCGCCGTGGAAGCGTCTATCGTAAGATCGAGTTATTTATAGATTTATAATATTCATAGATTTATAATATTTATAGATTTATAATAATTATAGATTTATAATATTTATAGATTTATATTTATTTATAAGATCGTAGATTTATTTATAAGATCGTAGAGTTATTTATTTAAGATCGTAGAGTTATTTCTTATCATTTTACAAACATTTTAACATCTATTATCATTTTCACTATCATTATCATTAGCATCAAAATATCATTATAATCATTACAATTTCAACATTTTACATGTTTTACAAACATTTTAACATTTATTATCATTTTTACTATCAATATCATTAGTATCAATATATCATGATAATCGTTACAATTTAAGCATTTTACATGTTTAAACATTTAAAACATTTAAACATGTAAAACATTTTACGGAAAGGAAAGGAAAACATTTTCATCTTTGTTATTTTTATGATTAGATTTTTTTTGGAAATTGTTGGTGATAATCTTGATGTTTTTTTTCCCCGATCTGAGCTTTGTGATTATTGTTTATATCATTATTATAATTATGATTTAAATTCTTATCTTCTTCTTCATTATCATTATTATAGTTATTATTATTATCATAATCATACTTATTATCACTTTGTTATTATTATCCTTGTGATTATCATTATTACTGTGATTATCATCATTATTTCTATTATAACTATTATCATTATTATTGTTATTACCATTATCCTTATCATAATCATATCATTATTATCATTATCATGATTATATCATTATTATCATTATCATCACTATCCTTTTCACTGCATAGCCTCCTATTTTTTTCTATCTCTATCGTTATCTTTATCAAAATTATTATTATCATTATCATCAATATAATCATTATTATCATTGTTATTACCATCATCTTCACCATTACTATTATCATTCTCGCTACCAGTATTGTTATAATTATAGATATTCTTTCTACCTTAATTAACAGGATAATTATCATTATCATTAACATCTTATCGTCATTATTATCAACATTATCAATGGTATTACTATTATTATAATTAATACTATCATTGTCATCATCATCATTGCTATCATTATAATCACCATTATCATATTAATATTATCATTGTTTTTCCTTATCAATATCATAATGACAAGTGCAATTATAATTATCATAATTTTCACTGTCATCTGTACCATAACTATAGATCTTTATAACTATATTATGGAATCTTAACAAGAACACATGATCAATTTCTAAATGTTTTTATTGTTAATGATAATGTTTAAAGTTGTTGTTTTGTGTGTGTGTGTTTGTGTTTGTGACTTTTGTGTGTTTGTTTGTGGTTGTGATTTTTTTGTTGTGTGTCTGTGGGGGGGGGGGGGGTGTTTGTGAGTTTGTGTGCGTTTGTATGTGATTGTGAGTTTTTTGTTTGTTTGTTTATTTGTGTGTGTGAGGTTCGGTTTCCGTTTGTATGTGATTGTGTTGTTGTTGTTTTTTTAGTTTTTATTTGTGTGTGTGTGGGTGTCTGTGCATGTGTGACTGTAAGTTTTTTGTGTGGGTTTATATGTGATTATGAGTTGTTGCTTTTTTGTTTTATTTGTTTTGTTTTATTCGTGTGTATGTGTGTGTGACTGTTTATGTGTGTGTTATTGTGTGCGTGTGATTATGTCTCCATCCATTAACTTTAAAAAGATACAATTTTCTCCAAACGTGCAACGCGATAATCTCCCTTTACTGTAATTACTTTTTGGCATTATAATCATAATTACGAGAATCAATTATATGAGCATTATGACCAATACAAATTTTGTAATAATCTTGATCGTATTAATTTCCTACATTAATACATATGGAAAATAATATATTGGATTTTTTTCTCTCTTTTTTTCATTTCTTTTGAAGAATACAGATTTCCATCTAGTAAATCAACAATGAATGAGATTGATAATATCTATGTAAAAAAAAATGAGTCTTTATATCAAGATTATATCATAAAAAATTTTTGCTTCATCATCAGTAATTTATTACCTGATGTCGAGTTGCAATAAATCACAGTTTTCAATTGCTGTTTTCAATTATTTTAATTTCTGAAGAATATCAAAACATGGTGTATTTTCTCTCTCTCTATCTCTCTCTCTCTCTCTATCTATCTATCTATCTATCTATCTCGCCTTTCTCTCTCTCTCTCTCTTTCTTTTTCTTTTTTTCTCATTCTCTCTCTCTCTCTCTCTCTCTCTCTCTCTCTCTCTCTCTCTCTCTCTCTCTCTCTCTCCCTCTCTCTCTGTCTTTCGTTCTTTATCTTTTTCTCTGACTTCCTCTCTTCATTTTGTTTCTTTTTCATCTTATTATACACATTGGAATAATTATTCAACAAAATATGATAATAACAATGTTGATAACAATAATGACTATATCAATGATACCAATAATGATTACAGTGATAATGATAATAATAAGGATTATAATAATCATGAAGATTATAATAATGGTTATAATAATGATAATAACAATAAAAATAATAATGATGATGACAACAATGATAGTAATAGTAAAATGATAACGATGATGATAATGATAACAACAATTTTAATGAAAATAATAACAAATATGATAATGATACCAATAATGATAATGATAACTAGGGTTATAATGACAATAATAACGATAATAATCAGAAAAATGATAATGATAATAATAATGATGATAACAATAATAGTGGTAAGATGATAATGATAATGACAATGATATCAACATGAGCAACAACCACCCAAATAAGATCATTACCATCAACTTTGTAATTATGATAATGATAAAAATAATGATAGTGATTACGATGATATTAATATTGATGATAATAATATTGGTATTGATAAAATTAATGAAATAATAATGATCATAATGACAATGATGATGATAATGATAATTATGATGATGATAATGATGATGATAATAATGATAATGATGATGATAATAATGATAATGATGGTGATAATTATAATAATGATAGTAATAGTGATAATAATGATATTAACAATAATACAAAATATTCCAACCAACATTAAAAAACAATATTATTAAATACAAAAAAATATTCGAACTGAAACTAAGAAAAAACAATATTATCAAATTCCGTACCACATCTAGACTAATAACAAAAAGAAACAAAGAAACAAAATAAAAATAAAAAATAACAATAACAATTTTAGAAGAAGAAGAAAAAGAAGAAAAAAAACGGTCATTCTTTGTTGGCTTCTCACATTACTCATCAGATTAATCCCTTAAGTAAATTATGTCGTTCTGATATGATTTAACTTGGTTTTATTACCTACGAAGCAGCCAAATAATTCCCTCGGTTGATAAAGTGTTCATAAACCACTTCTTTGCACGCTAATTAGTGAAGCCTTATTAATTAATCATATGTTTAATAGGGATCTCGTGGTAGCGGTGTATGAGGTTAAAAGGCTCCTTAGGAAACGTCTAGAAGGAGAGCCTTATCATCTTAATATGTTTCTTGGGGGAGATTGATACTATCAGTTACAAGGGAGTTGCGTTTGTCTGTTTAGGGTTTTGTATTTTGTTTTCTTTTTTTTTGTTTTTGTTTTGTTTCTATTCTTTATCTGTTGTTGTTGTATTTTTTGTTTTTTTCTCGTTACTCTTTTTGTCTGTGTTTTTGTTTTTTCTTGATTTTTTTCTTTTCTTTATCCCTTTACCTCTTTCCCTTCTTCCTATCTTTCTCCTTCTACTCTCCCGAATCCTTCCCACCCATCTTCTACCTATTCCTACTCCATATCCTCTTCCTATTCCTACTCTATATATCCTCATCCTTATCCTCCTCTTCCTCCTCCTCTTCCTCTTCTTCTACGCCTTCTCTCCCTCCCTCTTTCAAATTCTCACAAATTCTCCGAAAGTAAATATTTCTCCCTCTTTTTTTTCCAGGTTAATCTCTCAGCCACGATAAGACGTCCACCAACATACACCGAACCTTAAAAGCGGAGGATAAGAACAAAGAAGATAAAGTATGTGACCTTATGTCTCTTCGCCGCCGCAAACGCGCTCGGGAAAGTGCGCGCGACTCGGAACGTATCGGCGAAGATAATATCAAACGAAAGAAAGTAAATATAGATCTAAAATAAATAATAATAATAAAAGCGCAAACTAGAAGGCAAATTTAAGAATATGTATCTTCAGTAAAAGGGAAAAAGGAAAAGGAAGCTAATAAAAAAGCGGCAAACAATAGACACCGAGCGAAGGCTAAGAAAAGGGGGAGACGTGAGCGTTTTGTTTACATTACCTTCAAAATCCATTTTATCGTCTTCAGCCGATGTTTACGCTGGGAAGGCCAGGGAGAAGGAGGAGGGGGAAGGGGTGGGGGAAGAGAGGAAGAAGGGAAGGGAGAAGGAGAGAGAGGGAGTAGGATAGTAGGAAGAGGAGAAAGAGAGGGAGTAGGAGTAGTAGGAGGAGAAAGAGAGGGAGTAGGAGTAGTAGGAGAAAGAGGAAGAATTTGAAGAAAAAAGAAAGGATTAAAGGAAAGGACTGGGCCGAGGAAGAAGGCTCTTGCGGACTTAAATTTTGGCTCGACGGACACGCTGGCGATGTTGTGTGTGTGTGTGTGCGTCTTTTCCGGCTCACTCGAAGGACGCTCCGGTCGCGGTTTTGCCTCGGGCACTTTCAGACGCCGTGTCTATCGTCCGTGCGGTAGCTCGCTAATACCCCCGCTGGCTCTGTGTTTTAGATCGTTTTGTCTGTCTCTGTTTCCCTCTCGTTCTCTCTCCCTCCCTCCCTCTCTCCCTCTCTCTCTCTCTTTGTCTCTCTTTATTTCGCGCTTTTTCTCTCGCTCTTCCCTCTCTCTCTCTCTCTCGCTCTCTCTCTTTATCTCTCCCTCTCTCTATTTTTTTTTTTTTTTTTTTTTTTATTTTTATAAACTCTCTTTTCCTGGTCCGAGTTTCTATCTTATGATTGGCGGCGAGCGAGTTGAAAAAGAGTCGGTGTGTTTGCCGCGCTCGGG
>BOPN01000633.1:20000-24192 GCA_017312705.2 Penaeus japonicus
GATGACACTACTAACGGTATTATAATGAAGGGAATAATGACAATGAAAATAACAGATCATTATGCTGGTTGCTAAATTGACAACTCGACTGTTGCAAATAACGTTTCTACTATTATTGTTGCTAATGCTCGGATCGTAGTTATGAGTAACATTAAAATTTTAATTGCAAACAAGCATTACAAATATTACAGTCATTATAATAATTATAATTTATAGTTTTAATCATCTTCACTCTTATCACGATCTTTATCAATAACATCCTCATTATCATCATGTCCTCATTGTAATCATCATCAATATTATCCCTATTATCATCATTGCCATCATCATTATCATCACTATGGCCATCATCACAATAGCAATTATTATCATCATTGTCATCATCATTATCATCATTATCATCACTATGGCCATCATCATAATAGTAATCATCATCAACATCAGTATCATCACTATCATCATCATTATAATCATCACCATCCCCATTGTCATCATACAGACACACTTATAATACTAGCTTTTTGTAATCCCCTCATCATTAGTGTTAAAACCTGCCTCATTAACCCTCATTAAGAAAATCACCTGATAATATATTGTCCGTGTCAGTCGTATCATTAAGGTCATTTTAATCTTCGTTATCAGGTTATGTTGAGCTTTATCGACTTATCTATTTTTGTCTGTGTCTAAAGAATCGATTTCTGATCTATAGATAAGTGATAGATGATAAGTTATATAGCGAAAATGATAATGATGATAACAACAATAATTAGTTAATAATGATATTTATAATTATCTTTATGATTGCTGTTGTCGTTATTTTGATGTTGCTAATGATTATAGTAGTATTAATGATAGTTATGATAATAATGATTGTAGTTATAATCATAATGGTAATAGCGATAATAGTGATAGAAAAAATATATAATAATGACGAAGATATTGGTGATAGTAATAATTGTGATGATAATAATAACAATGATAATTATTGTTATGACAATGTCGATAATTATAATAATGATAGCAATAATAGTAAAGATGATGGTAATAATAATAATAACAATAACAATAATGATGATCATAATAATGATAATAAGGATGAAAATGATATTTCTATTATCGTTAATCACAATGATGATAACAATGAGAATAACAATAATAATGATACCAACTGTTAGAATAACTAAAAAAGAAAGAAAAGAAGCAAACCGCACCCAGCAATAAAAAAAAATTAAAAGGGGAAAAAGAAAAAAAAAAGAAGAAGAAATTAATTCCAACAGGGGCAAGAAAGCCGCTATTTCATTTTCAAGATCAACTCTCCCAGGCTTGTCGAGCCGGCAAGGCGAGGAGAGAGAGCGGGGGGGGAGGGAGGAGGGGAGAGAGAGAGAGAAAGAGAGAGAAAGAGGGAAAGAGGATGGGAGAGAGAGAAAGAGAGAGGGGGAGATAGAGAGAAGGTGGGAGGAAGGGAGAGAGAGAGAGGATGGGGGAAGGAGGGAGATAGCGACAGACATAGGGGTGGAAGGAGGAGAGAAAGAAGAAGAAGAAGAAGAGAGAGAGAGAGAGAAAGAGTAAGAGAGAGAGAGAGAGAGAGAGAGAGAGATTAGATTCTACTGCTCATTTCCAGTTATTAGAAACAACACAATTACTTAAGTTGGCAGTCAGTCGTCACCAAAATTACCCTGGGGGATAGAATGAGGTGAGGGGGGGAGGGGGAGGGGGGTAAGTAGGGGAGGTGTTGAGGAAGGGAGTGAGAGAAGAGGAAGAAAAGGAGTAGGGGATAAGGAGAATAGGAAGAAGAGGAGTAGAGAATAAGGAGAGGTAGGAAGGACTTAGGAGGAGAACAAGAGGAGAAAGAGAAAGAGAAATCAGGACAGAGGAGGCGGAGGAGGAGGAGAGAAGAGGAAAGACGATAGTGTAAGCAGGAGGAAGAGAAGTAGAACAGAAAGAAAGGGAGAAGAAGATGGAAGAACGACAAAGGGCCATGCTTCTCTCCATCCTTCTTCTCCTCTTCCACTTCCTCCTCCCTTCTCCTCCTCTCTCCCTCCCATTCTTTCTCTTTTTGTTCATCCTCCTCCACTTCCTCTTTCATCCCCGTACTCCACCTCTTCCTCTTCTTCCTCTTTACCTTTCTTCTACCCTTTACCCTTCGCCTTCCACTTCATTCCATCTCCTCCTTCTATCCCTTCCTCCTCACCACCTCCTTCCACCTCCACCTCCTTCCTTTCTCCTCTACCTTCTTCCACCTCCTCCTTCCACCCTCCTCCACCCCTGTCATCTCCCACCTCCTTTATCCCCCTTCCCTCACCCCCCATCCCCCACCCCCCTCACCCTCCCTCACCCCCATCCCCCTATCCCCATCCCCTCCCCTCCCCTCAACCCCCCATCCCCCTATCCCCCTCAACCCCCCATCCCCCTATCCCCATCCCCTCCCCTCAATCCTCTTCCTCCATTTTTTTTTTTTTTTTTCTTTTTTTTTTTTACCTTTTTCATCATCACTGCATTATCGCGAGAATCTTGATCGCCATTTCGATGCTGATGATGATGCTGTGACATCTCCTTCACTCTCTCCCATGGGGCAGGAGATGAGGTTCTCGCTGGATGCTGCGAGGATGTTAAATCTGGCAGAGCTGAGTCCCTAGACTTTTTTGGTTTTTCGTTATTATTATCGTTATCATTTGTGTTATTGTTGTTGTTACCTTCATCATTATCATTATTGTAATTGTCATTATCATTATCATTATCATTGTTGTTATCATTATTATCATAAGCATTATCATTTTTGTTATTTTGATTATCATTGCCATTATCATTATTATCGCATTAATAGCATTATTATTATTGTTATTGCTATCATTATCTCAATCATTATTGTTATCACTGTTGCACTATCATTATTATTACCATTATATTCATTATTATTATTGTACTATCATTATCACTATTATCAATGTTATCATTATTGCACTATCATTATCATTATTATCAGCATCATCCTTGTTATTATATATCCGTTTTCTTACTGTCATTATTGTTATCATTATCATCGCTGTTACAAATGTTATCATCATTGATAGTGTTATTGTCAAACTATCACCATTATTGTTGTTTTCATAATTTTTATATTTTTTCTTTATCATTATCATTATCGTCTTTATCATTATTGTCTTTATTTTTATTGTCCCTTTTATCATTATCATTATTATCATCGTTATTATCAATATCGCCTTGCTATAATCATTACGTCTATGGTAAGGAAAAAAATTATCATTATCATTATCATTGTTTATTAGATATTTGTACGTCACTATATATATATATTTTTTTTTTCATAATCAAAATAACTGATGCTATTATTATCAACGTGAGAGAGAAAGAGAGAAAAAAGAGAGAGAGAGAGAAAGAGAGAGAGAGAGAGAGAGAGAGAGAGAGAGAGAAAGAAAGAGAAAGAAAGAACAAAAGAGAGAAAGAAAAACAAAATCCAAAGTCGAGTAAACTAGACAAATCAATTAAAAAAAAGACAACAACAAAAAAAAACTAAATCAGACAAATAAAAATCGCGCATGAGGCATATCTGACGACTTGCTTCCAAGAGAGAAGCAATATCACTTTAATTTGGCACGCGGCACCGGCAATTGCAGGGAAGCGCATAAAGGCTTTAGTGAGTGCCCCTCATTAAGCCAGTATGAGTCATTTGAGAAAGAGAAAGTCTGTTTCGAAATTAAATGCCAGATCTGTCGGGGAGGGGGGAGGGGGGAGGGGGAAAGGGGGAAAGGGGGGAGGTCTGATTTACGCTGTGTAGGAATAGGGGAGTGGGAGAGGGAGAGGGAGGGATGGGGAGGGGGGAGGGAGTGGAGAGAGAGGGGGTTATTTAAGGAGGGTAAGGAGACTTGGGGATGTCGCAGAGGGGAGGGAAAGGGAGGGGAGGTGAGGGAAGTGGAGGGGAGGGGAGGTATTTAAGGAAAGGTAACGTGGAGGAGGGAGGGGGGTGGTATGTAATGTTGAGGAGTAGGGGAGGGGGGGTGGTACATGGGGTAGGCAGAGGGGGGGAGTGAGATTGAGATATCTGACACAGGTAGGAGGGAGAGAGGAAGAGAGAGAGAGAGAGAGAGAGAGAGCGAGAGAGAGAGAGCAAAGGAAAGGAGTTGGGATTATTTTAGAAAATTGAGAAGTAAGAAAAGAAGGAAATGAAAGAGAA
>BOPN01000633.1:32640-35140 GCA_017312705.2 Penaeus japonicus
TCCACCAGCCTCCATCCCTTCCCCCACCATCAACCCTGCTATCACCCCCACCCCTCCTCCCTCCCCACCCCACCACTAACCCTTCTATCACCTCTTCCCCCTTCCACTCCGCACCTCACCACTAACCCTGGTATCCCCCCTTCCCCCTCCTCCTTCCCCACCTCACCACTAACCCTGCTATCACCCCAACCCCCCCCTCCTCCCTCCGCATCCATCACCTATAACCCCTGATCTTTGCATCTGATCTATTGCCACTTAAAACGTACAACTTTTAACACTCCATCTCGCAGCTGGTTCCCCATGACGCGACAGATGGCTCTCCCGACGCTAATCTCTTTTGCGGAAAATCTACGGCATGTAAACCCTTTGCGAAGCCCTTGATATCAACTTAGAGAGAGAGAGAGAGAGAGAGAGAGAGAGAGAGAGAGAGAGAGAGAGAGAGAGAGAGAGAGAGAGAGAGAGAGAGAGAGAGAGAGAGAGAGGGAGAGAGAGAGAGAGAGAGAGAGAGAGAGAGAGAGAGAGAGAGAGAGAGAGAGAGAGAGAGAGAGAGAGAGAGAGAGAGAGAGAGAGAGAGAGAGAGGAGGGAGAGAGAGAGAGAGAGAGAGAGAGGGAGAGAGAGAGAGAGAGAGAGAGAGAGAGAGAGAGAGAGAGAGAGAGAGAGAGAGAGAGAGAGAACAAAAACAGATAAATACGAAGAAAGACACAACCGAAATGGTCTCTATAAGCACCAATACATCCCCCGAAATGATCCTTCTCAAAAGCTACTCGAGAATTCAAACCTGGACTGGGACTGGGTCTTCGTGTTAACTTTCTCACAGTCTTGACTCTTGAGGAAGTCCCTAACGAGGTTAAATCTTTCTCTATTCAAACTTCCGACATTAAGGGAAAAAAATCGTTTAAAGAGAAGAGTGGGATTGAAAACCTATGTAGATAAAAGAAAACATTGAAAATATTTATGAATCTATAGGTCTATATCTCTCTACTGAAAAGAGAGAGAGAGGGGGGGAGGGGCAGAGCACGGATATGTATACATATATATATATATATATATATATATATATATATATATATATATATATATATATATATATATAGAGAGAGAGAGAGAGAGAGAGAGAGAGAGAGAGAGAGAGAGAGAGAGAGAGAGAGAGAAGAAAGTTATCACGTGTTTCTAGATAAACAAAAGTAACAACGAAGTCCTCGCTCTATCGCCGCCCACAGCCCATTCCTCTATCTTCAGCCTTGCTCCGACGCCCACGAAACGCCTCGAACACTGGTCATTATGGCTCCCAACAGGTGACACCGCCCGAGGTTGCCAACGTGTTAAAACATGTTGTCGCGGCTGTGATCATTCTCGTTTCGCTTCTTTTCACCGCTGGTTTGTTTACTCTGTCTCTCGAGGCTTTTATTTATTTTGCTCTTTCACTCTTGTTTTTTTTTTCTCTCTCTCCTCTTCGTTCTTTCTATGTTCTCTCTTTATCTCCCTGTCTAAGTCTCTGTGTGTTTGTGTCTCTTTTATCTGTATGTCTCTCTCTTTCTCCTTCTCTTTTTCTTTCTCTTTCTCTTTCTCTCCCCCTCCCCCTCTCTCCCTCCCCTTCCCTCTCCCTCCAGTTCCCTCACCCTCTTCTCGTATAAACAAGCTATGGCGTAGTAAACATGCGCCCCTCCTCCTCCTCCTCCTCCTCCTCCTCCTCCTCCTCCTCCTCCTCCTCCTCCTCCTCCTCCTCCTCCTCCTCCTCCTCCTCCTCCTCCTCCTCCCCCTTCCCCGCGCCCCCTTCCCCGCGCCCCCTCTCCCAACCCCCCAACCCCCCGCGTCAGGGCGTCTCTCATAATCACGCACGCACCTACTCTTTTACAAAGTGCAACCTACTACGCATGCTGTCATGTTGCGCATGTCGCTGCGTCTCTGCTCCGCTCCGCTTCCCTTTCCCTCCGCTTTTTCTCCACCTTTTCTCCACTTTTTTCCCTCCACCTTTTCTTCTTTTCCTTGTCCTCAACGATCAGTCGCCGTGGGAGCGTGAATGCTCGTAACCACACATATTTCATGCTTGTTCCCCATACTATGCACGCGCGCACATACACGCATACACACACACACACACACACACATATGCACATGTGTGTGGACACGCACGCGCGCACTACACCCTTCGAGTATGGGGAAGTGATTCCCACGCTCATGCTATGGCTGGGTACATAGAGATTGGTAGGGGATCGGGGGGTGGGAGATGGGGGGGCGTGTGCGTGTGAAAGATTGATAGATTGAAAGAGAGAGAGAAAGATAGAGAGAGAGAGAGAGAGAGAGAGAGAGAGAGAGAGAGAGAGAGAGAGAGAGAGAGAGAGAGAGAGAGAGAGAGAGAGAGAGAGAGAGAGAGAGAGAGAGAGAGAGAGAGAGAGAGAGAGAGAGAGAGAGAGAGAGAGAGAGAGAGAGGAAAAGAGAGAGAGAGAGAGAGAGAGAGAGAGAGAGAGAGAGAGAGAGAGAGAGAGAGAGAGAGAGAGA
>BOPN01000633.1:70140-72640 GCA_017312705.2 Penaeus japonicus
CATTCTCTCTTTCTCTTTCTCTCTCTCTCTCTCTCTCTCTCTCTCTCTCTCTCTCTCTCTCTCTCTCTCTCTCTCTCTCTCTCTCTCTCTCTCTCTCTCTCTCTCTCCCCCCCCTATCCGAAACACGAAGACAAACCCTGACTCGTGTCCTTGGGTGAGAAAGGAGAGGGGGCAGAAGGGGGGTAGCGGTAGTGGGGGGGTGCCATGACACTTTCGGTTGTACCCCGGATGTGACTCACAAGCTGTCATGACCGATAGAAGAGACATCTAGATAACCTCTGGTACACTGATATCTAAAAAAAAAAGTAAAAAAAAAAAGTTCGACTCATATCTTTAAGCACTATCATTTATTGCAAAATTTAGTACGATCCCTTGCAACGGCCAGTGTGCAAAGTGATACGACCGCTACTTCATCAACCTCCGATCGCAAAAATATGCTTTACGAGGGCGTGGGTAATCCTACACCGCCCGACACTCTTTCTTCTCGTCTACGTTTCCCTTCTCGTCCTCCCTACCGCCCCCCCCCTCTCTGCCTCTGCCTCTGTCTGTCTCGCTGTTGTTAGTTTCTTCATCCTGCCATAACCTGCCTCTTCACTGTCCTTTCCTGTCCCCTATCACTCTTATCTCTCCCCTCCTCACCATACCTTTTCCCTTCTACATCACCCTCTATCATCGTCACTATTAAGCTCCATCCTTCACTCGTCACCTTTATCACTCTATATCAAACACTCGCCTTTCGCTCATCATCAACGCCACTCTAACCCCATCAATCGTCACTCTCTTTCCTTCCTTCTTCCCTCCCTCCCTTCTCCCTTCCACTCTTCCATCTCCCTGCCCTATTAACTCACTCACTCACTCACTCACTCACTCACTCACTCACTCACTCACTCACTCACTCACTCACTCACTCACTCACTCACTCACTCACTCACTCACTCACTCCCTCCCTCCCTCCCTCCCTCCCTCCTTACTTCCCTCCCACTCTCTCATTTTAATAATGACAACATATGATTTGTCTAAGAATCACGTGTTTTCTTGTGACATATGACATTTGGAATGTGATGAGGGAAGTGTTGCATAGCTCTTGCAAGGGAGAGACAAAACAACACTGGTATGTCTGACGCGACAGTAAGAGGGGGGTAAACAGATAGATGAACCAACGAGCGTACGTATATGTATGCATTTATGTGTATGTGGTAAGTTATATGTGTAACAACTTGAATGACATAGAAGATACAAATTACATTCATAATTGCATAATATGGAATACAATGGCAATAGCATGCATGTACAAATAATATTCGATGGAGATAATAACAAATACAGCAGACAGAACATATAAATGCAAATGGTTATTGCAAGGTTACACTCATACACCCACCCACCCTCTCTCTCTGCCACCCTCTCTCTCTGCCACCCACCCTACTCACTCACTCCCTCACTCGTCACCACTCCTCACTTAGCACTTGCTCCTCACAGCCTTGGCAAGGCCACCGCCACTTCGTTCCTCAGGTCACGCCCCTCGTGTCAAAGGTCAATCTCTCACGATCTATCAGAGGGCAGGGAGTATTAATAAAGGGGAATATCAGTGTATTAATTGCTGAGTGACTGACAAATTCATTATACTAATATTCATATAACTATTCATATCTATAATCAAATATTCATAACTATATGAATTTTAGTATACTATTCACAATTATACTACAACAATGAACGGTAATGCCTACAGCAACGTGACATGTCAAACAATAACAACAAAAGTAGCAAAAGTAGCAACCACAACCACACAACCATCAATAACAATAACAACGACAGCAGCGGTAAGTGTATCACAACCACCACAACCACAACCCCACCACCACTACCATTGCCAAAGAAATCAACCACACCAACATTCCAACCAAAGCCCCGACGCCCCGACCTACACGTCCTGTCAGCATAGATCCCGCAGCATAAAAGCCCTCGCAATAGGATATGCTGTTGCCGCCAACATGTTACGTCATGTCTGGTAGTCGTCACTTCTCTTTGCCGTCGCGCCGTCATGTCACATCACGCCGGATCATGTCACGTCACGGATCAGTGCCCCCACGTCAATGGCCATTTTGAACATCGACATGGTCACACTTATGCATGCATGAGGTACACGCACACACGAATATGCAGACGGACTCAGAAATATATATGTAAATCCAACTTTTTCTGTCCGTCCGTCTGCCTGTCTGTCTGTCTGTCTGCCTGTCTGTCTGTCTGTCTGTCTGTCTGTCTGTCTGCCTGTCTGTCTGTCTGTCTGTCTGTGTCTGTCTGTCTGTCTGTGTCTGTCTGTCTGTCTGTGTCTGTCTGTCTGTCTGTCTGTCTGTCTGTCTGTCTGTCTGTCTGTCTGTCTGTCTGTCTGTCTGTCTGTCTGTCTGTCTGTCTGTCTGTCTGTCTGTCTGTCTGTCTGTCTGTCTGTCTGTCTGTCTGTCTGTCTGTCTGTCTGTCTGTCTGTCTGTCTGTCTGT
>BOPN01000633.1:82640-85140 GCA_017312705.2 Penaeus japonicus
ATTCCAACAGCTTCTTGGATTAACGGAACACTTCGTAAGCTAAATAATTTCCCCCTCCCCTCCCCCCTCCCCCTTACCTCCGCTTTTAGGTGAGTTTTTTTTTTTTTAATGCACCTGTTTCTCATACGGAGGCGTGTTTTTTGATTCTCCCCTTCCGTCCCCTCCCCTCCCCCTTCCGTCAGCTTCCGTCACCGGCCTCAGTCCCTCACTCCCCCTCTTCCTCACTGACACCTCTTCCCCCTCATTTCTTTACCATCCCCCTCTCCCTCCCCTCACTCCTCCTCCGTCACCCTCCCCCCTCAGCGTAGCCGACAAAGCACCGCTCATCGCAAACCCATCTGCAATTCAATCTCCCGTTAATTACCTGCCTCAATTAACGTGTTTCTCGTGCGGGAAGCCCCTCGACGCCTCCGGGTTTCACAGGACCTTCTTTCTCTCCGACCTGACCTCGTGTTGACAGGTTTTTTGGAGGGTCACGTGTTGCGCCGATCACGTGGTTGTGGAAACATGTCTTATTCATGTTCTGACTCTTGTGTGTCGGTAAATTGTAAAGTGAATATAGGTAAATAATTAAATATATATATATATATATATATATATATATATATATATATACATGATTGTCTAGCCGAATATCTATAATTATATATATATATTTATAAAGGTTTGTCCCCGCCTACGAAGTTAATTAATGAATGTCCCTTTCACGTAAAGAGTACGGATGTAATCAGCTCGATATGCAAATGAGTTCGGATGGTGGGGAAGGGGATAGGTGGGTAAGAGAGATGGGGATACAGTGGGGAGGAGGTGGATATGGGGATGGGGAAGTAGAAGGGAGGGGGGTGACTAAGGCGTCATGACCGAAAAAAAAATTATACGGCTTGTACCACCGTCTGTCATTATCCGGGTCGCTTAAGGTGATAAACCTGAGTGGCTGCTTGGGATTAGATCGGGGTTATATATATATATATATATATATATATATATATATATATATATATATATATATATATATATATATATATAAATACATACACATACACATATACATATACATATACATATACATATACATACATATACATATACACATACACATACACATACACATACACATACACATACACATACACATATACATATACATATACATATACATATACATATACATATACATATACATATACATATACATATACATATACATACACATACACATACACATACACATACACATACACATACACATACACATACACATACACATACACAAACACAAACACACACACACACACACACAGACGTTGATAAATAGATAAACGTATGAAGCGACGAACCAAAATACAACGAACTTTTAAGAAAAGTTGTTACGAATTACGGCCTCGGTTCCTGATTTTGCAAACAAGTTATAAACAAGATATAACTACTGGCGTTGTAGACTGTAGAACTCTTTTTTTAATTTAAGCCTTCATTACTATTCCTGGTTGACAAATTACAGCATAAGTAAGTGTCATAAGAATAACCATTGTAATTTATGGAATAAAGTTTTTGAATTTGAATTTGAATTTGAATCATGCACTTGTCCATGAAAAAAAACACTTACATACAAACATGTACCACAAACATACACATACACATAATATACACATACACAATTTCACATTTTTTTCACCCATCCCCCTCCCCAAGAGATGTAAAAAGACAAAAGATGAAAAACTAAAGGAAAAAAAAAAACGCTTATCAAAACAAATTCCCATAAAACATGAGTTCAGAAGAAGAAAATAAAGAAGAAAAGAAAAGAAAAGAAAAGAATAAGAAAAAGAAGAAACAAAAAGGAGCAAGAATACGAAGAAGAAAATAAGAAGATGAAGAAGAAGAAGAAGAAAAGGAAAACGAAGAAGAAAAAAAGAAAAAAAAAGGGAGGAGGAAGACGAAGAACACGAAGAAGACGAAGAAGAAGAAGAAGACAAAAAAAGGACGAAGGAAGAAGCAAGTCAAAGCGAGCTAAAGTCACACACCTTCGTGACCGCTACGTTCGCGTCGGCATTGGGGGCGAGATTTTTTTCTCTCTTAAGTCTTTTTTGGATTAGAATTTCCATATGTATCGTCACACACGTTTCTGAGAATTACGATTTTTTTTATTGTTCTTTTAATTAGTTTACTAATTCTATTAGCAGTGTGCATGGTGTGCATGGTCACGGACACACACACATGTAAGTCGACATGCCATGAGAGAGAGAGAGAGAGAGAGAGAGAGAGAGAGAGAGAGAGATAGACAGATAAATAGATAGATAGATAGATGAGATAGATAGATAGAGAGATAGATAGATAGATAGATTGATAGATAAATAGATAGATAGATAGATAGATAGATAGATTGATAGATTGATTGATTTATTGATAGATAGATAGATAGATTGATAGATAGATAGATAGATTGATAGACTGATAGATAGATAGATAGATTAATAGATAGATAGATAGATAGATAGATGTATAT
>BOPN01000633.1:97640-105140 GCA_017312705.2 Penaeus japonicus
AGAGAGAGAGAGAGAGAGAGAGAGAGAGAGAGAGAGAGAGAGAGAGAGAGAGAGAGAGAGAGAGAGAGAGAGAGAGAGAGAGAGAGAGGGGGGGGGGGAGAGGAAAGACAAGGAAAGGAGAGTAGAGAGACAGACAGATAGACAAAGAGGAAAGAGAGAGTCAACCAGTAAGTGTTACACTGTCACTCACTCACTCACACACACACACACACACACACACACACACACACACACACACACACACACACACACACACACACACACACACACAAACCCGTGACATAAAACAGAACCATGCAGATCATGGCATGAATAACAGGTTACTGCATATCACGGGCAATGAACTAGCGCCTTTCAACTAACCCCCCCCCTCCCCCCTCCTCTAATCCCTAACCCCCGCCCCCTCCCCACCCCTACCCCACCCTCATGCACATGCCTTTAGCCGGACGTGTCATTAAGGAAGACCGGTCGCTTTGATAAGGCTGCGTCACGAAGGCAATGCAATGCAATGTGCCGATTCAAGATCTCGGAATGAAAGAAGGGAAGGGATTGTTATTCCCTTGTTCTTTTGTTTTTTTTTCTTTCTTTTTTTTTCTTTACACACAAACACACGCTCTTTTTCTCTTTCTCTTTCTCTTTCTCTTTCTCTTTCTCTTTCTCTCTCTCTCTCTCTTTCTCTCTCTTCTCAAGAAGGGAGGTAGGAAAGGGGGAGGGAGAAGAGAAGAGAAGAGAAGAGAAGAGAAGAGAAGAGAAGAGAAGAGAAGAGAAGAGGAGAGGAGAGAGGGGAGGAAGAAGAGAAGAGAGGGGAGGGGAGAGGGGAGGAAGAATAGGAAAGGGGAGGGATAGGGAGAAGAACAGAGGGGGAAGGGGTGGAAGGGGAGTAGTGGTCGGGAGGGGGGAGGGGGGAGGGGGGGTTCAGGAAACGGACGCAAGACCGATAATTAACAATAATTATGCGCGACCTTGGAATTTCAAGTTCAATTGATTCGTGTCATTGTTTTTGTGGTTTACGGGGAAAAAAAAACTCATTAGGGCTTGTAGAAGTGTGACTTTAAAACTCTCTATAACAAAATCCTAAATACAAAACAACGTCGTTATTAGATACATTTTTCTCTTTTTTCTTGTCGATGTAGACATGATAATCTACAATAATCACCATTCTCTCATTTCCATAAATCACATACCACTATCATTATCACCATTCTCTCATTCTCAAGAAGAAGAAGAAGAAAAAAAAAAAAATCAAACAATCTCAAACACGCCCAAAAATAAGTGTTCTCTCGCCCCTTTAAACTCCTTGCAAGATGGCCGGTCTCTCTCTCCCGCCCCTTTAACCGGGAAGAGCCTCGTCGATGAACTTCATTTCGCCGATTGATTCTAACTAACGATTAATTCTAACCCTTCGTTCATTAGCGGCAATGCGCTGCCCTTCCGCTCCGGCACGCGCCCAGAATTGCTTTTGAACTTCGACCGATAAGGGACTGGCGGGTGTCCTTCATTCTTGCCTTTCCTCTTTCTTTCTTTCTTTCTTTCGTTACTTGCCTCCCCTCTCTCTCTCTTTCTTTCTTTCCTTCATTCCATCCCTTCTTTTTTCTTTCTTCCTTTTTTTCCCCTTTAATTATTCACGACCTCCTTCCATCTATCTATCCTTCCTTCCCTCCCTCCTTCCTGTTTCCTTGCTTACCTCCTTTTCTTCTTCATCTTACTTCCTATTATTGCATATATCACTTTGGTGTTCCTTTCCTTAATTACCACTTGATTGATTCGACCTTCAACCCACCAGCTCGACGACAGATTCCACCATTAAATAAAGAGGGATGGGATATTCCCTCCCTTCCTCCCCCTCCCTTCCATAACCTTCCCCCTACCCTCCGTAACCTTCCACCTCCTTCCCTCCCCCTCCCCTCCCCTCCCCAACCTTCCCCCTTTTCCCTCCCTCTTCTCCGTAACCTTCCCCCTCCCCTCCCCTCCCCAACCTTCCCCCTCCTCCCGATCTCCAACCCTCCGCCCTTCTCATCCTCCCTAGCACCCCCCACACCCACCCCACCCCCGGCCCCACAGGAGAGAGGATCACCTAACCTATTCACACCATCACAAGAGGGATTTAATCGACCTATTTGCCGATGACTCTCGACCTCTCCCACTCACCCCATCACCTCCCCCCCCCCCTTACACTCCACAGATTGGGAGCTTCACCCGGCCTCACACCGCGGCTACTTGACCTTTGACCTCATACGACACAAAAAGGGGGATAGCTCCATCCGCAGCACGTCAACTGTCACTTCCATTGCTCTTTCTTTCTGGTGCAACATCAATATAAACAAACAATGGCGTAACAATCACAGCTGGAGAGTAATCAATGTGAATACGTAATGCGAACGTGCATAACAGGGCAATGCAAATGAGAGGGGGGGGGTAGCGAGAGAGAGAGAATGAAAGAGGGAGAGAGAATAAAAGAGAGAGAGAATGAAAGAGAGAATGAAAGAGAGAGAGGGAATGAAAGAGAGAGAGAATGAAAGAGAGAGAGAATGAAAGAGAGAGAGAATGAAAGAGAGAGAGAGAATGAAAGAGAGAGAGGGAATGAAAGAGAGAGGGAATGAAAGAGAGAGAGGGAATGAAAGAGAAAAAAACAGAGAAAGAGAAAAAAAAAGAGAGAAAGAGAAAGAGAGAGCGCATGAGTGAAGATAAAGTTTGAAAGTCCGAGAGACAAAAAAAAAGAGAAAGAACAAGAGGAAGACAAAGCCATCATTACCGGAACGACCTAGCGTAGCCGGTAGCACAAGTAAGGAGGAATCCATTGCGGCGTAGTACTAAAGCAGATGTACTCAAGCACAGTTCCGTATTGATGTCTTTGTGCCACCAGGGTGAAAGCGTGCATGCTTGCATGGCTGGACTCAATGGGTACGGTTGAAACTAGGTGAGGGAGGGAGGGAGGGAGGGAGGAGGAAGAAAAGGAGTGAGAAGGGAGGACGGGCGAGGATGAGGGAGGGAGGGAAGGAGAGAGAAGAGCGGTAAACAAAATATACACGAGACAGTTTGTTTCAGAATAAGAGACGTAGAAGAAGACGTAGACGTAGCCGATAAGGTGAATGAGGAAGGAGACTCAAAACGACGAGAAAAAGAATGAGCAACGGGATCCGAATGAGGGAAGGAGGAGAGCGAGAAAAAGGGTAAACATCTGAAGACGCGACCCACTCACCTACCTCACCTCCCCCTATCCCTCCCCTTCCCCTTCCCCCACCGCTCCTTCACGTTCCCTCCCTCCCACACTTTTCTCCTCCTCCTCCCACTCTTTTTTTTTCCTTATTCTTCCTTCTCCCTCCTCCTCCTCCTTCTCTTCTTCCTCCCTCCCTCCAATCACCCATCCCCCCGCCCTCCCACCACACTCCCTCCTCACCTAAACCCATCCCTTAATCAATAGCTTCGCCCACTCACACCTACGCCCGTCTACGTCTTATCCCCCACACTCGTATCTCTGGGCGGACATGATTTTTTAAAAGTTACCCCTCACCTGATCTGGCTTAGAATCCTTCGTGTTTCTTCTCTCTCTCTCTCTCTCTCTCTCTCTCTCTCTCTCTCTCTCTCTCTCTCTCTCTCTCTCTCTCTCTCTCTCTCTCTCTCTCTCTCTCTCTCTCTCTCTCTCTCTCTCTCTCTCTCTCTCTCTCTCCCTCTCTCCCTCCCTCCCTCTGCCTCCTTCACTTCTTTTTCTTTTTCTTCTATCTTTCACTCTTCTTTCCTTCCTTCTTTCAAACCCTCCCATCTCCTTCTCCATCCTTTCCCTCCCCCTCTCCGTTCCTCTCCATCCCTCCCACTCTAACTCAACCTCCCCCACCCCCCCTTCCCTCTCCCTCCACCTCCCTTTCCTCCACACACCCACGAAAACGAAGTTCCCAACCACCATCGGCAACCGACCCCCAATTTCCGTCGTCCCGCCATGCAAAACGCCACTTCGTCAACTCCCTTTTTTATCCCTCGGCGACCTACCCGATTTCGGCGAAAAATCTGGACAGCAGCAGCGTCAAGGATTTGTGTCGATTTTCGTGATATCGTTGTCTCGTGTGGCTAATATCTATGATCACCGTGGCTGGTGTGTTGTTGTTGTTGTAGTTGTTATTTTGTCTGTCGTTCACTCGTTCTAATATTCACTCGTTCGCTCGTTCGTTCGTTATCTCGCTCACTCGTTCACTCACTCTTGTACTCATTAGTTCATTCACTCTCGCATTCACTAGTTCCCTCGCTCTAACACTCATTTGCTCGCTCGTTCGCTAATGACACTCGTTTGCTCGGTCTGGCATCCACTCGTTCACTCGCTGGCTCTGGGACACACCCGTTCACTCTACCGTGCACACTGACTAGATAATGACACAAAACATTAAAAATTCGAGTCGCTCTTTATATCAATTCATGTCAGATCTAGTCATCCTTCGCTCGACATTATTTTAATAAATGTAAGGCTGACAACATTTCTTTGTGCATGATTATATTCTACGATTCAGCACGGTTGATTAAAATAATGTAGATGAAGCCTGACACCATTCTCCGTGCATTACTATTTTCTATATGCATGATTATATTCTACAGAACGGCACGGTTGATTAAAATAATGTAGATGACGCATGGCAAAATTCACAAATGAAAAGCTGACACCAATCTCCGTGCATGACTATTTTCTTTAAGCATGATTATATTCTACAGAACAAAATAACGTTAATGACGACGCATGACCCAAATTTCCTATTACCCTTACACCATTTTACACAATTACACTTGACAGTTTTTTTTTTCTTCACGTAATCAAGAGCCTATATAGTCCGTACCCTAATTTAAAAAAAAAAAAAATCAATATCCACGTTGCCATGGTTATTGACTGTCAACACACGTCTATCGATCTCATCCGCTGTGGAAATCACCGCCGTCGATAAAATCTCTTTCGGGGAATCATGTGTCGTCGTAATCGTTACTTTAATTCGCCCAATCATTTCTGATAACCGAATCCGACGATTAGCAATAACCGTTACCCTGCCGATCGAACAATTGCATAATGCAAGATTTCCTCGAATTAGTGAATGGCAAAGTCTGCTTTATCTCGCTTGATTACTGTCGATCAATCCGACGGACAGAGTAAGTTTATTCGAAGTAATATTAAGTAGTAATAGTGATTGATGATCATGATAACAATATTAATAACAATAATAATAATAATAATGAGAGAGAGAGAGAGAGAGAGAGAGAGAGAGAGAGAGAGAGAGAGAGAGAGAGAGAGGGAGAGAGAGAGAGAGAGATCATCGACCCGACTGTGCCTCTGATGTCTGCTTGCTTGCCTGCCTGCCTGCTTGCCCCACCTTCCGCCCAGCAGATGAGATGGGAGGGCGGAAGGGAGACGAGGGGAGGGAGGAGGGAGAAGGGAGAGAGAGAGGGAGAGAGAGAGGGAGAGAGAGAGAGAGAGAGAGAGAGAGAGAGAGAGAGAGAGAGAGAGAGAGAGAGAGAGAGAGAGAGAAGAGGGGAGGAGGGAGAAGCATGAAAACTGTCATAATAAAAAAGAAAAATAATCGAGGCAAGACCAGGGGCGAGACGGAGAAAACCCCCGGAAATAAAATTGAGTGCAGTCACTAGTTCCAACAGGACCCACTCCAACCCCCCCGCAGAGTCACTAAAACTACAGCGGCGTTCACTTCACCTAACCCACTTCCGACCTCACCCACCCCACTCTTGTTTTCCCCACATAGCTTCATTTTCCCCAAAACTCCTTCTTTCCCCGAGCAATAAGCACCACTATTTTCCCCAACCGCCCTTTTTCTCCCAATCTCAAATACCCTTCTCCCCTATTCACTCCTAACTCCTCCACCTTCTTTATCAGCCTTTCCTCATCCCTTAACCTCACACACTAATACAAACACAAACACATTTCACCCCCTCCTTATCATCTCTCCCTCCCTCCCCCCCTCCATCGAACCTCGTCCCTAACCACGTCGTCTTTAGTCTTCGTACTCGACCCCCCCCCCCACGCGCTCGCTCACGCCCTCTGGCCTTCCCGCTCAAGCCTCGTCCATTCCGAACAGGTGGGTGGGTGCCTCTCGTAATCCCTCAATTAAAAGTATTAATGGCGATATTGGCGAGGGATGGAAAGAGACGAGAGATATTGCGAGATCGAGGTGGAGAGGGACAGTGGGAGGAGTCGGGAAAGAGAGAAGGAGATGGGGATGAGGGAGAGGGGGTAGGAGGTAGGGAAGAGGGGGTAGGATGGTAGGATGGTAGGATGGTAGGATGGTAGGATGGTAGGATGGTAGGATGGTAGGAGGGAGGGAGAGAGCGAGCGAGAGAGAGAGAGAGAGAGAGAGAGAGAGAGAGAGAGAGAGAGAGAGAGAGAGAGAGAGAGAGAGAGAGAGAGAGAGAGAGAGAGAGGGGGGGGGGCATAAACAGAGCCATAGACACAGAGATGAAGAGGCGCAAGCCAACACCACCCTATACCTCAAGCCCACCTAATTACCTTTACCGCTATTTTCTGTCATTACCCTAATTCATGGCAGGCCCTTCAGGCACCAGTGCAGGTTTTCTCCGCTCTCTTCCATTCCCCTCTCTTCCTACCCCCTCCCTCTTACCCACCTCTCACCCATACCCTCCCCATTCCCCTCTCACTTGCCCCTCCCCCCTTCCCCTTTCCCCCTCGCCTTGCCTTAACCAATTCCCAAACACGATATAAACCTCGGATCACAAATGAGTCCCGAGAGACGAGGTTGTGGCGGAGATGGATGGATGGGGGGAGGGGGAGGGAGAGTTATCGGGAGACCGATAGATAGATAGATAGATAGATAGAGACAGACTGAGATCGTGACCCAGCCATCAGACTTTTCCAAGACTTTCCGAGATCCGACGAGATCCCAACGTGATCTTGCAAGAAAGGGGAAAAAAACACAAAATCAATATAATACTTACCGGATAGCAATCATGACCCTCCACGTTTAGCAGAAACAAAAAAGGGGAGTGGTGTTTTTTGGTAAATATAACCCCTCCCCCCCATAAAAATATCTGCCAATTGAGCAGTTTTTTAATAGTCATTTGGCACTGGCTTGTAAGTGGCAGTTGGCGGGAGGTCATTGCATTACAGAGGTCTCTCGTGGTTATAAAGCTATCTGGCACTCTTGCTCAAGGAGAAATAGGCACTGAGGTAGTAAGGCATATCTCTATCTATCTATCTATCTACACACACACACACACACACACACAACAATATATATATATATATTATATATATATATATATTATATATATATACATATATATACATATATATATATACACACACACACACACACACACGTGTGTGGATATGAATATGTATGTACAATTGTACACGAGACGGGAAGGGAGAGGGAATGGGAAAGCGAAAGAGTATATGGAGGGAGGAGGGAGGAAGAGAGAGAGAGAGAGAGAGAGAGAGAGAGAGAGAGAGAGAGAGAGAGAGAGAGAGAGAGAGAGAGAGAGAGAGAGAGAGAGAGAGAT
>BOPN01000633.1:110140-112640 GCA_017312705.2 Penaeus japonicus
TTTCTCCCCAAACAGTCAGAATGTGCACTACTCACCATATAAAGCAGGTTGAAGATTATGACCATATACTTCAGGAAGGTATAACAACAGACCCCCATAGCTGCGGATTTAACAGTCTTTCTTTTTAATCCAACAAAGAATCAAGAGCACGGCGCGCACGTCTGCCCTCCACGACAACTACCTCAAGACTAAAGGGCCCAACGAGAAACGAGGGAACATGGGTTGCGATGGGCGGCCGGCCAATATTTCTCTCCGAAGCTACTAGTTCCTTGGGAATGATATACGTTGGAGTGTGTTGTATCCCTTGAATCGAAGACTGATGTGTTTGATGAGTGTGAATGGTGGTAATGGGCGCGGTCGATGATATTATAGGTCCGGTTGGTATTTTACAGGGAGGGAGAACCGCTTGCTTTCAATAAATGGTGTAATACCTTTTTCAGTGCACGGTGTGTGACGCTTTCTAGTCGTTGAAGGGATAAAAGGCAACGACGTATCTGACAAACCAGCTAAACAACACAAAATATCAATCAATGGAGAAAGATGTGTTTCCTATTGCTAGCTCGTACGTCTGACAACCAAGCGCATTTTTTTAGAATCGGCATCTTAAGAAATATTACATTACACACACTTAAACCACAAGTACAGAATACGCACGTGCGGTCGCTTATCGGAAATTGCATTATGTCTCAGATCACTAATCAATCATTTTATTTCGCCCTGGATGAAAACAAACATACCACTCGCGGAAACACATGTGACATCATCATTCTAAAGGACACGTTTTAGACTTTTCCACATAACTAATTCAGGAAGCAACATGCAGGTACACACAACTGGGAAATATGCACTACTCATTTCACTATTTTGGAGGTTTATTTCAGTGGATGAGATGTGGGGCGAAAATAAATTATTTACTTCAGTTTTAACGCGTGTAGAATAATTTAAGGGACGACTAATTTCGGTAGAATTTTGTTCTTTAAATAATGCTTACTTGTCTGAAATGTCTTTTAGATCGAAAAGGCAGTGTATGTATCTATATTCTTATATAACACATAAGTATATTAGCGTGTATGTTAATTTCAACGCACAATTTCACATACAAAAAAAAAGAAAAAAATATTTCGAGAAAAAAATATATCGTACTACATGGAACATATACATTGTAATACTAAAAACAAATGGTATTAATACAGATACAAGTTAATAAAACATGTCCATATAAGGAAGCAGATATCTATAGTAAACAGATCTGGCTTTACTACGCATCGGATGAAATAATATATATTTCACACCTGCGCAAAATGTATAATTGGAAAGAGAGAGAGAGAGAGAGAGAGAGAGAGAGAGAGAGAGAGAGAGAGAGAGAGAGAGAGAGAGAGAGAGAGAGACTCTTAATCATTTATATACCATTAACATCAGTGAGTAAAACGAGTCGTGCGCAGGTGTAACAACGATTAGCTAAAATATACATACATACATGCATACAAACATACATGCATACATATATACAAACATATCCACACACACAATATATATATATATATATATATATATATATATATATATATATACATATATATATGTATATATATGTATAAATATATATATATATATATATATATATATATATATATATACATATATTTATGTACCTATATATAATACGCTCATGTGCGTGTATATGTTCGTATGTATGTATCCAGATCCGCACATGTAAGTAGAAACCGCGTGTGTGTGTATAGATAAAGAATGAGAGAGAGGGACAGACAAACAGACAGACAGACATATTGATATGGAGAACATAAAAGAAAGAAAGAAAAACAAGAAAACCACCATATAGGTAGATGAAAAAACAAAATATTTCGAGGGAGCAGGGCACACCCATCTATAAGAAGGTTTACACGCGATATATAAATATAAAGCAAACAGCCTAGATCAACAGGATATAAATGACGTTAGTAATGCGTTGTCAAATGTCTTTTATGTCGCTTTTCTGTCGTTATAGAGCTTTATTGATCGGGCAAGTAATGCTATATTGCAGCTATTCACAATGAGTAAGTGACCCGTATGGCCATAACTTCAAGGTTGAGTTATTCTATTCTATTCTGATTGTGTTTCTGAGCATGGAGTCTTTAGAGAGACATTTTCTGAAGGAAATAATATGAATGTGGATGAAACAATTATAAAGACATGATTTGTGTATAATTCGGCGGTTATAATTGTATATGTATCATGGTGTTACTGAGACTTGAAATTTGTCATTCTTTTTTTTTCTCTCTTGTTGGTTATGTGGGAATATGTAGGGTTATCTGTGTAGGTAGTGTGTGTGTGTGTGTGTGTGTGTGTGCATATATGTGTATGTGTGTGTGTGGATACATATTTATTTATTTATTCATTTGTGTGTATAACCATTCATTTTATTCCTGTTTTTAACCTTAAAAACCTCTGTAATTTGTATTAATCACCAACGAATCGACAATCTTACTTTCATTCATAGTCA
>BOPN01000633.1:127640-130140 GCA_017312705.2 Penaeus japonicus
AATAGTAGTTGTAGTATTAGTAGTAATAGTAGTTGTAGTAGTAGTAGTAGTCGTAGCAGCAGTAGTAACAAGTAGTAATAGTAGTAGCAGTAGTATGTAGTACCGGTACATACAGTATTTCGATATACCAGGGACGTTTGGAGACCATATTGAAAATACAAGTAGCAGTAGTGACAATAACAGTATTATTAAGTATTTTGTAGTCCCCTTGTTACTCCTCACTGTAAAAATATTCAGTGTTATGTTAATTACACCGCAGGGGTACGAAGAAGGCTGGTGGTTGGCGCGGGACTGTGAATTTTTCAGTCATGGCGGAATTTTGTGTGGCTTGTTAGAGTTCTTGATAAATTGAGCTATAAGGATCTGCAGCTAAAGCTTACCAATATTTATCCAGGACATTCAAGATCCCGCGGGGATGAAAAAGACACCTGTAACTGAATGTATTTAAGATGTTTAAATGTGAAATAATATCTGATGTACATTGCAAAAATGAAAAAAAAAAAAAAAACTACACAACACAAAGAGAAAAAACTCTTTCCAGAAGTTTCGGTGTATACATGGTAGTAGCACCGACGGTTCACACACACACACACAGACACACACACACACACACACACACAGACAGACACACACACATACAGACACAGACAGACACACACACATACAGACACACACACACACACATACAGACGCACAGACACACAGACACACACACACACACAGACACACAGACACACACACACACACACATAGACAGACACACACACACACACACACACAGACACACACACACACACACATAGACAGACACACACACACACACAGACACACACACACACACACACACATTTATACATGGCAGAAGAGGTTGAAGGCGGCAGACAGAATCAATACAGCTGGCAGCCGCGAGAGGGGGGTGGGGCAGGGATAAGGGTACCAGGGGCGAGGAGGGAGGGGATGAAAGGATAGGAGGGGGCGAAGGGAGAGATAGGGGCGGGGGATAGGAGGGGGCGAAGGGAGAGATAGGGGCGGGGGATAGGAGGGGGCGAAGGGAGAGATAGGGGCGGGGGATAGGAGGGGGCGAAGGGAGAGATAGGGGCGGGGGATAGGAGGAGGTGAAGGAGGGGAGGGGATAAAGGAATAGGGAGGGCAGGGGTATAAGGATAGAGGGGAGGGATGGGGGGGGGGGGGGGGTAGTGGCGTCGTTCAGAGCGACGGCTAAATGTTTATTGTGAAACTTCACAAAGCTGATGAATGAATTATGAAGCCCCGCTGCTCGGAATGCACTCTGGAAAAAAAAGACTTGAAAAATAGTGGAGGACGAATAAGGGATGTGCGTTTATCTTTTTTTGTTTGTTTGTTTTAATTTGATGTTGATTAAGTGTTTATTCAGCATTTTCGTAAACAAAAAACGATAGGAGAAATTTAATTTGTCTTGAATATTCAAGAGAGAGAGAGAGAGAGAGAGAGAGAGAGAGAGAGAGAGAGAGAGAGAGAGAGAGAGAGAGAGAGAGAGAGAGAGAGAGAGAATGAAACCCCCAAAGTAAACATCCTTATGCATAACGTTGGAGCAAAGTGACAATATATGCAAAAAAGTTAATTTACGAAATGAATGACTTTGACATAGTGACCTTACTTGAACAAAGCGCCTACAGTGGAAGGAGAAGAAGGCAATGAAAAATAATAAGTATACTGTAAAAAACGAAAGAAAAATGAAAATGAAAACGAGGCATTATGATGATAAAATATGTGATTAGAATTAAACAAACTATATACAAATTGGGGATTAAGAGAGAGAGAGAGAGAGAGAGAGAGAGAGAGAGAGAGAGAGAGAGAGAGAGAGAGAGAGAGAGAGAGAGAGAGAGAGAGAGAGAGAGAGAGAGAGAGAGAGAGAGAGAGAGAGAGAGAGAGAGAGAGAGAGAGAGAGAGAGAGAGAGAGAGAGAGAGAATTATTTCCACCAGGAAACACAGTCGCTAGCGACATGCCTGCTCTACGGAGACTGAGTTAGCTAACCCTCTAGAACATGAAGGCATGGACATAAACACGGACACACACATATATTTATTTATTTGTCTGTCTATATCAGTATATTGTATGTATATGTATAGGTATTTATGTACATAGAAAACACTTATATATCCGCAAATTTCTTTTAGAAGTACAATCATTCCTGAGTTTTATCAAATAAGCTTACTTCATAGATGCTAGTTACACTTTGATATAATTAATAAGCAGTTAGAGCTTTCTATTAAATTATAGATTCAGGGTTAAACATATCTTGCATTACGTTAGGTAATTGGTCTTATATGAGTCTTAGATGAATTTAACACTGAGAACAGATGCTGCCATACCTTTGGGAATTTTCTAGATCAATCAAATTCTCATTGCTGATAATGTGTAAGATCGTAGCAAGCGGTATCCCAAAGTTTATAGCCGTACTTTGCATATCCCGTGATGATCTTAATAGGCGATCAGCGTGATCATACTTCAGGAGTCTAA
>BOPN01000633.1:140140-145140 GCA_017312705.2 Penaeus japonicus
CATATATATATATATATATATATATATATATATATATGTATATATATATATATATATATATATATATATATATATATATATATATATATATATATATATATATATATACACATATATACACACACACACACACACACACACACACTACATATATATATATATATATATATATATATATATATATATATATATATATATATATATATATATATATATATATATATGTATATATATATATATATATATATATATATATATATATATATATATATATATATATATATATATATATATATATGTACGTATTTCATACCTAAGAAGAATAGATAGTTGAAATGAATTTATATTGAATGAACCGAGGTCACTGTAGCAATGACTGAGAGAAGTGTGGATCGGAATGATGAATTATGCAACAATGCAATCTTGATTTTTAATTAACATTCATACCATTCTAAGGGAATATTCAAGCTTCTCGAATACTCCATGCTTATTGCCAAACCGGGTTACGCAGCTGATACTGCAAATGCAAACACAAGCAATATAATCAGATTCTCCTGTGTTCATGGCAATCCATAGCGAGGGAAATCAAATAGCTTATTATTTTAAAAGTTGTTTATAATACATAAATGTTTTTTTTCTTTAGGAAATTGGTATATCAATATCATCTCATCAATTTTCATGACAAGAATCTTAAAAAAATGTCCAAGACTGAATTAATATCACGCTCCTGCATTTATATTTCTAAACAGCTAACACAAAACAATGCTAGTGTTTTTTTTTCCGTCACAAAATACTCTTACATATCTACAAACAATTCCCCTCTAGACTCTGAATTACGATCCATCTCTCCACATACAACAACAAACAAACAAACAAACAAAATATATATGTACATAGAATGAAACGTGAAACCTTGACCTATATATCTCAAAACAAGTCGAAAAAGTTTAAGAAGCAATTTTTCTCGAAGCCCTCCGGGTCCAGAATAGCGATAGCAGCTGAGACGGTGGAACAGATACCGCCGACGATGCCTACTATCAGGATCTCTATCAGGTACACGCGCTCCCAGAGAGGCAGCTTCCTGGAGAGAAAAGGAAAAAGGTGAGAAAGAGAAGGAAAATACAAGGAATATAAACGGTGGTAGAGAGAGGAAGTATGTATTGAAAGAGGGAGAGAAAGAAGCATAGATTGGAAGAGAGGGAGAGAACGACAGAGAAAGAGAGAAAGAGAGAGAGAGAGAGAGAGAGAGAGAGAGAGAGAGAGAGAGAGAGAGAGAGAGAGGGAGAGGGAGAGAGAGAGAGAGAGAGAGAGTCTCTGCAGATAACCCCCGATCGCAGTCTCTCTGATCAAGTTACTGCAGCTCTGAGTCTTACTTTGTGAGCATTAAGGATACGGCTCACATACACATTTAGTTATTTGACTTCTCTTTATCTTTTACTATGTAATTCTTCCTTTTCACACACTCACTTTAATTTATGAAACCAAAGCCCTGATCTTACAGGAGGAGAAAATGGAGGGGTGAACTTTTATTTTAAAGAGTCGAGCAAGATTCTTTGATTACCGTTATTTTTGTTATCACGACCGTGTAACATGCTTAGATTCTTTGCGGACTTTCTGTCACGCTCCTGATGTTCATACATTAGTCTGACTGAAGAAATTTCATGACAACAAAGGATTGATCCGCATGCTAGATAACCTCTATCGTCTGACCTAACTTAGCTCACCTAGCTTGCGGATATCACTACCAAGAGCAGAGGAATCTTCAAGACTTCAGAGCTCGCTAAACATTTACATACTGAATTATAAAGCCACCGAAAGCTTGGGTTCAGGTGCATGGATTCACAACCAAGTCTGTGAAGATTATTTCACCACCGGAAATTCACGTGTATTTTTCTATCTAAAGTCTGAATAAAATGGGCGATATAAGGTGCGGGAACAACGACAACGACTTCCAGGAAGAAACTAAGATCCAGATATCGGATAAGATCTCTCTTCCAAGTCGCAGAATCTCACTACACTTCTATCTGTGATGCTTTCAAATGCCTGCTTCCTCGTGAACAGCACATTCTGCAGGGAAATTTATTTAAAACTCACGTTGATGTGAAGGACATGGATCTAGTCAATAGAGGACTTCTTCTGTAGGAGATAAAATTGCATTTGGAGCTCAGTCGATGACATATAACAACATCTGTATCACAATGGACAAGCATCTGACAAGGAGCAACGAGAGGAGCTATTTACCCATATCTCACCATCATATGTGTCATCTTTAGCATAATTAGTTCGCAGCATAACTGACAACTGTAATGGGAGACTGTTAGCTCGAATAACGTATTCTCTATTCAATTATCTATGGACCGGTCTATCTGCCTATATCTATTCATCTATCTATACGGAACCATCCGTAAATATATTCATTTCTCTGTAGATAAATAGACTTATAGAGAGGTAGATAGGTAATCTAATGTTGGCGATCTAGGATTTCGAAATGACATTCGGCATATCATAAGTAGGACACCTGTTTGTTTGTTGTGGGACAACAGTAACCAATTATGAACGTAAATGTAAATAGGATATGAACGACAGTTGTGTCTTTAGTGTGTGATGATATATTTATGAACAGATCATTATCCTGTAATGATGTTTACAATCCGGAGTTTGGCTTTGGAAGCACTATAATCCACAAAGTCTTACATATAGATGAAAGAGAAATCTTTGATGTATATCAAAGGCAGGGACACGGATGCATGCACGCAAGCACACTCAGACATACATGCAATTAAGATCGCCACCGCACGGGGAAACAGATCAGCGACATCGTCAGGGAAAAGAGGACAGACCACCGCAGACCCTCTTTGCGACAAGGTATACATAGGTGAGGCAAGACATGGATTCCATGAGCAACCAATCGGACAACACCGCAGCGCCCTCCAGCGCCGTGACGTCAGGAGCGCCGTAGTTGCTCACACGGACACCGACTGCCATCTACGCGAATGGTCTCAAGCTTCCATCATTAGCAAGGATCGACCCCTTGACAAAGGAAGATGATCGAAACAGCACTGACACAGTCGACATAACAACATAAACAACGCACTGGGAGCCACGAACTATCCGAGGTCGTCTTGCATCTGATCCGATGTGACCTGAAAACCGTAACACTTAAATATATGTAGTATGCCCTGAGGAAGCAACATAGCGAAAAGATCTTCGGCATATTCTTGTGTTTTCCTATATTCCCTTTGTTGTTTTGTATATAACAACACACACACATACACAAACACATACAAACACGACTTCTCACACTCCCCCCCCACCACAACCCCCCCAAAAAACAACAAAAAACAAAGCCGTTATTTACCTCTTGGGCCAGCTGGGGTCCCCCTCCATGTCAACTAGTCTCATGTACATGATGGGCGGGAACACGAAGGTACACAGTGTGATGCAGGATCCGCCAATCAGGTTAAGGATGAGGCCGAAGTCCGGTACAGCGAGACAGATGAGCATCTGTACCATGACCATGCAGGAGCGGAGCAACACGCGCTTGAGGCAGAATTCTGGAAGGGAAATTGAGGGCTGGGAGAACGGGCTGGTGCGCTCGCTGTGTTGGCGGGGGTGCCGTTGTGTTTGGTGGAATCATTGTTTTTATTGTTGTTGTCATGATGATGGTTATTATTATTACTATTATCATTACCGCTATTATCACAACAATCATTATTATCATAAACGTTGCCATTATTATCATTATTGTCATCATCTATCATTGTCATTATTATCATTATTATCAACATCATTAGTATCATTACCATCTATCATTATCATCATCAGCAGCAATATCAATACCATCAATCGTATCTTTCACCATCATCACTACCATAATCATACCATTGCTCTTATTGGCATTATGATCATTATCTTTTTTTCTCTCTTAAGTAAACCTCACAAACCCCAAACCCCAACGACTTAAATCAAAGAGGCGATGTTGAAAGTGAAGGAATATCTTCATAAAGTGAGATGTATGAAGGTTCTATGTTAGAATCTTCACCGGACTCTTTTGTGATTCTAGAGAGAGCGATTTCTTCCCCTTTTTTCAAGAATGTATTAATTGATGAATAAATGAGTAAATGAGGAATATATATATTGATGAATAAATAAGGGAATGAGGAGTTGATACATAGACGAATAAATAAGTAAATGAGGAAACACATGAATAACCAAACATGAAGAATTGAACGATTGAACAAACAAATATATTAAATTAACAAATAAACGACTCAAAAAACAAACAAACAAACGAACAAAAAAATATAAAAAAGCCAAAACCAAAACCCACAAAGCAAAAACACCACCACAACAAAAAAACAACAAAAAACAACAACAAACACAAACGAAAACACCCCCCCCCCAAAAAAAAAAAAAAAAAAAAAAAAGAAAAGAAAAAAAGTCACTTCGATCACTCACTATTAGGAACATTAAGTATATCCTCCAGACTCTGAGCAACGGGGTTGAAGCTAATGATGAAAGTGCTCAGGAGGTTCACGATCTCCAGAATGATGGCGATATTAACAGCCACCCCCTGAGGCACAGAGAGCAGGATGTTGCTCTCGACGTCTACGCCCAGGACTCCATAGCCCACCGAAGCCACGGGGAGATACAGCGCTAGGATCACTGTTGGGGAAGGCGAGAGATGAAGGCGTGAGACGAAGGTGGGTGGGATTTAGGATCACTGTTGGGGAAGGCGAGAGATGAAGGTGGGTGGGATTTAGGATCACTGTTGGGGAAGGCGTGAGACGAAGGTGGGTGGGATTTAGGATCACTGTTGGGGAAGGCGTGAGACGAAGGTGGGTGGGATTTAGGATCACTGTTGGGGAAGGCGTGAGACGAAGGTGGGTGGGATTTAGGATCACTGTTGGGGAAGGCGTGAGACGAAGGTGGGTGGGATTTAGGATCACTGTTGGGGAAGGCGTGAGACGAAGGTGGGTGGGATTTAGGATCACTGTTGG
>BOPN01000633.1:167640-172640 GCA_017312705.2 Penaeus japonicus
GCATATATATATATATATATTTTTTTTTTAGGCCCTATCAATATTACTGGCTTGATAGAATTAAGTGTAAGTATTCTCTCTCTCTCTTGATGATTTGTATGTGACACCTCATCTTAAGGGTTTAGAAATGTGTTATTGTGATTATTTTTTGTATATGTTTATATGACTAAATAAATATATCTAGGTGAATATCAAAATTGTATATTTGTGCATTCACAACAGATATTGGAGATAAGTATATTGTATTAATTTATATTTCTGAAACTAAGCACTAAGTCAACATTTATTGATATCTTTACATAATATTATAAAACATGAAAATAGCAAAATATATAATGAACTGATGCAGGAGCAGACACAACAAGCACATATTCTCATAGACAATTATAGAATCACATAAACACCTATACACAGAGAATTACACACATACAGAATGCAAAACATGTAGTTATTCAGATTATTTGATGATCGTCTATGTTGCTTCCTCACAAGCCACTGAAATTGACGAAGCAGTTCATTCCGAAGTTGTTCGGGTCAAGGATGGCGATGAAAGCAGAAACCGTGGCCGCGAGCCCCCCAACGACGCCGACGCAGATGATCTGGATGAGATAAACACGCTCCCACAAGGGCATGCTCCTGTGAACAAGACATTGCTGATAAGGTGTGTGAAGTTTTATGGCTGTATTAAGAGGATCCAATGAGAAGGTACGGGAATTAATAGTAAGAAGAAATCTAGAAATGATAGATTCAGTAGCATGGACAGCATGCAAGGGAGGGGATAAAATATAGAATAATGTCTGAATATTATTACATAGGAGCTTCTGAAGGCAAAAGGATAGCCACACATTGTCTTGGGGGCATTCACGTACTACTGAATAAGTTTTAGCATTAACATGTTTATATAAGCCAAGATCCTTCCCTTAAATTTTGTAAGAGGAGTGCATCATTAACCCTTTCGGCCCCAACTGAATAATTTTCATTAATATAGGGTAGTTTATGATGAGGGAAACCTTTAACCACAATGGATTAACGAGGTAGTATAAACAGGAACGTTAAAATGGTAGAATAGTGTGCAGGTTTGTCGAACCAACATGATTATATGTTGTTTTTGAAAAGTTATTACTTTAAAAGATTAAAAGACTACATTAGAAATAACGTTAGATTATAGCTTACTCATATAATAATTTCGATATTTTTTTTTACATGATTATGTTGTAATATCTACATAACTAAGGAAAGGCAGATGCTAGTTGTAATGAAATACATTTGGCACCGATCACTCTAGTTTTGCCTCTATGTGAAGTATACTTATTTGATTTACACTTATAAATATAAGTAAATGCACACGTAAACACATGAAAAAATAAATAGCTATTGGGATGTCAAATAAGCATATCTATCTGTGCATATTTTATGCACTATGTCTTTGAAGAGCTGACCTCAGTATAGCATAATCAGATATCATTCACCTTACATAAGGTTAATACTTTTTTTAACAGTGATATGGTGTTGTTTTATAAGCATTAATTTTCAAATTCCACTTTTTGTGAATAAATTTTCTGGTGATTAGTTTGTACCCATTATTTGCCCCTAAACTTTGCTTAAAATTCGAGCTCTATTTATGACATCTGGATTGTTTTCCTCGGCCTGTAATAACCCTCTCAACAAAATATTTCAAAAGGCGTCAATGATAATTTATATACTTAGAATACAAGGAATGATTAGTTATGTTTTGGCGTCTTACTTGCTAGTGACTGGTGTCAAAACTGTACGTTGATGAATAGCATAGATTTTATTTTTGTGCCTACCGTGTCACTGAAACTTGATTTTGTCTACATTTTCTGTTGTTTAAATTCGATGACCCTTGATATGAATTCAAGCAAAGGTTAGTTTCAACAATATCCTAAACATATAATTACTAGATAAAAGTAACCATCCTTTAAAATACTAAATAAAAAAAAATCTTTTCTATGTCCAAACAATACTTTTTAGAGTTTCATTGTGTGTCTACATCGGTTTGACTGAAACATGCACCATGATAAAGAACCACAACATATTGCTTTAGTGAAGGCACAAGTTACAGATGACCTCATGTCGAACCGACTTACCTTTCTGGCCAACTGGGATCCTTTTGGTCCATGAGTTTCATATACATGAGAGGAGGGAAGATGAAGGTGTTGAGTGTGATGCAGGAACCGCCGATGAGGTTGAGGATGAGGCCGAAGTCGGGGATGGCCAGACAGATCACCATCTGCACTATGACCATACTCGAGCGGACCAACACACGCTTGATGCCGAACTCTGTTGGGTTGTAAGGATGTTTGGTTTTAAGGCGTCTTCGCTAATAGTTTTGTGCATATGGAGATGTGTATATGGATATTTATTCTTTGATTTATTCTGTGATGTCAAATTCAGTCTCTATCTCTCTTATCTTTTTATCTCTATCTAACTGTCCTGTCAGTCTGTCAATTTATTTTTCTACTTGTCTGTCTATCTACCTATCTATATAAAACATACACACGTACACATACTCGTGATATTATAGTTTAGGGCGATAAAAACATACAGAAACAAAGTCCCAAAGTTCATTCTGCTTCTCTCACATAACGGATCAGCCAAACCCAAACAAAGAAAACCTCTCCACTCACTGTTCGGAATGCTCAAGATTTCCTCCACACTCTGAACGACGGGGTTGATGCTAATGACGTAAGTGCTCACGAGGTTGACGATTTCCAGGCTGATGGCGATCTGCACAACCACACCCTCTGACACAGAGGTAAGGATGTTGCTCTCCACGTCATTGCCAAGGATTGAGTAACCGGATACCGCCACGGGTAGGTAGAGGGAGAGAATGACTGTAGGGAGGCAGATAAGATTTAAGTTGCTAGGTATATAAGATGAGTGTAGGATGAAGGGAAGAGGTATGTATTTTGGTATGTATAGGTAAGGTTAGTTGGTGGGTGGGTCGGAGAGACGGAGGAGTTAGGGAGGGAGGGAGGAGTTAGGGAGGGAGGGAGAAGTTAGAGAGGGAAAGAGGGAGGAGGAAGGGTGAGGGGGAAGGGGGAAGGGAGGGAGATAGGAACTGGAAAAGGAAAGAAAGGACAAAGGAAGGGAGGAAGGAAAAAAGGGAAGAAGGGAGTTAGGAAAGAAGGAATGTTAATATAGGGAAAAAAATGAGGAACACCTCAGAGTACCAACATTAGTTATCCGTCAAATTTTCATCTATAGCTTCTTCCACATTTATGTCCCTGACCTGAACTGGGTTTTTCTTTCCAAGTTATTTCCATTCCAATTGTCCTATTATGCACTTTTTGAGTTACATGGATACTTGCCTTTTCTATAAACCAATAAGGTGGAATTGCAGCTGACCCTTTTATTCCAGTAATTGACTTATGATTCCAGTTATTAGTAATTTATTCTTTGTTTGAGATTGGATATCCTAGAGCAAGGTTACTGAATTTAGTAGTAAAGTATATGGGAATTACTCATATTCTCACAGATAATTTAGGAAGGAAAAACTTTATCAGAAATGTGTCGGAGATTTTTTGTTTTGATAAAAAGCTATATAGACTTAACTAAGGCTCTTCAGATGATAAAGATCTCAGTGTGTTCAACAGCAACTACACAGACTTTGACTTAAAGGACTTTTTTTAGAAACTTTGTTATCACCCATTTCATGTAAAGTTGAATGCAACATAGAATTCAATGAAAATGTTATAGACTTCCCTTGTAACAGGAACCACCTTGTTGTGGTGTGAGGGCTTATAATCCTGTCTGGACATATGGGTTGGGGGGGGTCTCGGCCCTGGTCGATTCTCTAGTGATGACCAAATGGTTACTTCAGTGAGATTCAGTTGGTGGAGTGGCATGCCCCACTCGACCTCCCACCAGGTTTTTTTTTTCACTTATCCACGGGTTTACTGTTCGTGGCATCTGTTTGATCAGAGTGTTTGCCGCTTGTGGCATCCCTGTGAGCTATGTGTTTGCTGTGCAAGACATCCCTGTGAGCTGATCCTGGCTCCTGATTCTGGGATAGGCTAGGTGCATTGATTCCATTACTCCTCTGGGTTGTAGCACATACTTCATGAGGCTGTCACCATAATGGGCGACATGGCGCCTGTTTGCTGTAAGGGGGACATGATGCAATACACATGGACTCCAGGGGAGCCATTGACTCCCTTCAACAGGGTACGGCCACTGATAACGTCTACCTGCTGACTATGATTCTCGTGCTTGTGAAACGTGTTCTCGGTTAAGGTAATTGGGACATCATAAATTAGGTCCTAACCACATTGGCATTCGGGGAAGTGAAGTCGCAGACCAACTGGCAGAGCTATTCGAAAATGTAGAGTGGAGGCTGCAGATCATGCTAGGGTCCTGCAGCCCTGCAGAGAGGACGCCAGAACCTCCCTAACTGCCAAGTGGTATGTCGATGCTACAGGGCATAAGCCACTGACGCTCTATGCAATCAGATCAAGAGGTGCCGAGGTGATCATGCACAGACTAAGACTGGGTTATCCTTGTTCATGACAGATTATTAACACAGTTGAGCATAAGTGATCGATGTTGCGAGCATTGTAGTTCTCCGGAGGCCACACTATACAACCACGCACACTTCCTCCGTCGAGGCCAGCCGAGTACTGGTGCTGGACTGGTAAGACAGTTGAGCATGACATTACCACACTGGGAGCAGGAAAGCCTTGAGGCCATCCGGACACCACGCTAGCGTTCAATAATAATGATAATGTGAGTCAGCATTAAATAGGTGAAGGCAATGACAGAACCTTTTGGGCCGAGTGAACATTAGTCCACAAACCTCACGGAACTGAACCCCTGGTACATTCAATCGAAACGATAAACCTCAACCTCAACCTCAACGCCTTTAGTAGAAACGACGAAGACCTGAACCTGAACACCTGCAGGAGTTAACCCGTAAAAGAAAGCAGGACCTCCTTGCCCACCTGCAAATCCTACGAGAGCGCTCTTCCAGAACTGCGACC
>BOPN01000633.1:182640-185140 GCA_017312705.2 Penaeus japonicus
AATATATGTTATATGTATATATATATATATATATATATATATATATATATATATATATATATATGTATAAAAAAAAAAAAAAAAAAAAAAAAAAAAATATATATATATATATATATATATATGTGTGTGTGTGTGTGTGTGTGTGTGTGTGTGTGTGTGTGTGTGTGTGTGAGTGAGTGTGTGTGAGTGTGTGTGTGTGTGTGTGTGTGTGTGTGTGTGTGTGTGTGTGTGTGTGTGTACGAATTATATTTCCAAAATCATTTCTCTTTTTCTCTCTCTCATTTCTTCACTCCACCTTCTCTCTCGATAGGTGGATGGAAAGACAACCAAATATATATAGATATGAATAGAGATATGCATATATGAGTTTGTATACATCTGCGTTTACATTCAGTTCCCGCAACATTATTGAAACACTATACTTCCATCAATACCTGTAGTCAAACCCTTATCTATCAATCACTATCTAACTGCCTTTTATAAATTCTGCTCATGCGTTTTGAACATCACATCATGGTGGATGATGCTATATATATGTTTCTATCTGATTCTACGATTTATGGACTTCAGCCTAAATAAAGCGTTTTTATTCAAATCGTATGTACATGTTCAATCGTTACTCTAGTGTTATATCATATTAAATCTTTATAAGCACAGGATCTACGCAATGTATTAGACATATCGTATACAATCTTTATGAGGTGGTATCTAAAGTAGCGATTCAGTCTGCTCAGTCTATGCCCGGCTGTGGAGGCAAGATCCATAGAGTATTGAATAAGGCAAGACTATCTTTTACGATAAGCACGCTCACTCCCTCACAGTCTCCTACTTTGAGGGTAAACTAACAAATATCCTTCTCGGCAAGATTGATGCCTTGCTGCTGGCTTGTTGAGTCAGAGCATAGTCTCCTGATCCGGTTGATTTTATTGTCTTGTGCAAAGGAAATTCTGGAGAGATTCTGAGGAGATTCTGAATGCTCTGATTGCTCTCACTTTACTGATTTCTGTAATCCTATCTCTAATTCTTGGTATTTCAAGTACCTTCCTCGTATTCAAAGCTTGTATTTGGACATCTGTTTATCTCCATTGCTACATTTTTCAGAATCTCTCATTTCCTAATCATTCAAGGTTAGTATGTTATCAGAGCAACTACAACATAACACATGAGTGGGTTTATATGTTATATAAATCAGTCTTCCTATTCAAATCTTCCTACATAGATGATACCTAATTGTATGCTCCTATATTATCTCTTCAGAATACTTTGCTGAACAGAGATCTTTGCAAAATTGTTGCTTGGCGTCATGCATGGGGTATGAGGCTCATTGCCAGGAAGATCAACTCTTTCATTAATAGCAGATAACACCTTTTTTCATCCTCATCCAGGCTTATTCCTTTTGGATTATCGGACACAAAATATTGAATACTTCAAGGTTTTGGGTATCACATTGGATCCTCAACTGACTTTTGAGAAAGACCTTCAAAACATCTCGTCATCTTTTGGTTCGCAAATGTTGTGATAACTGTCTGGATGTCTGCTGACTGCCATCTTAAGTTACTTCATAGGGTATTACAATATATATATTTTTTTTGATTTAAGATGTTTAATAATTTTGAGCATCCCTTTTATTCCCGATATCCTTCATGCTATATGGCTCTTAGAAGTACTAATAATTCTCTGATGACGGATGCGTGAGCTCCTCATACCTGGGATTATCACGATGCTTTGTTCCAGCTCCTAACAAGTTCTGAAACATATTGCCAATTCATATAGTCCAGTCGGACAATATTTCAAAAATAGGACCAAGGTAAACCAATTTTATATCTAATCATCGATGAACAATCCTGATTTTTTTTCAAGGATGCTATGTCTTACTAATTTTGGTAAACCTTTTTATACTCTTAACTTCTAACTTGTTTAATCCTTCTTTTTTATCGGTAAACTTTTCCTGCGTGTCTTCTTTTCCCCGTTATAATCGTCTTTTCTCAGTGCCCCTTACCAGTGTTTTACAGCTGTTGCTCCCTATCTTGTGCTTTTATACGTTGTGTTTTATTTCATGTACTTGCACCGAGTGGAGATAAGAATAACAATATAATGATAATAACAATAATAACAATCATAGAGGCAAAGAGCGAGAGCGAACAGGGGAGGACGGAGAAAATATCCAAGTCTAGAACACAGGATCATTATAATTATAATCATAATCCTGATTATAAAGCCAACTTCTCGGAACGAATAGTACTTTGAATAGAATATATATATATATATATATATATATATATATATATATCTATATATATATATATATATATATATATATATATATATACATACATATATATATATATATATATATATATATATATATATATATATATATAATAGAATCAATAGTACTTTGCTAACGATATTTCCCTGACAGAATATTAAGGTCTATAGATCTACACTGTTCAGCCTGTACACAAATAATAATTCAATTAGTAATGGTACGATCAGCATT
>BOPN01000633.1:195140-205140 GCA_017312705.2 Penaeus japonicus
TCCTATTTTCTTCAAAATCGTGGACCGCTCGCCACGTACTTACATTTTTTTTCTTCACTCTCACGTGATCACAGCAGTAAATACAACGCGTCAGGCAGTGAAATCTAGGTAAGGTACCCTATTTTTCTCCAACTATTTTTTCCACTCTTAATAACCCCTTTTCTCCCTCAGATTTTTGTACCAATGTGTATGTAACAAAAGGTATCTTTTTCGCATTATCTGTGTAATCATTGATATAATTCCCGATTTTCTTTATTATCGATATTTTTTTTATGTTTGTTTAATTGCATAATTCTTTTTCCAGATATTTCTTATGATTATTTCTTTTTCAGACATTTATTTCAAAGTGCGTGATTTTTATTAATTCATATTAATTAGCTGCAATCTAATCTCATTCTCAATTAGTTTGTCTTTGGTCTATTTAAAATGGCAAATTCGAATTTTATTCATTTTTCATGTATCATATACATTGGTTAAGCTTAACTTCGCCGGTCAAACGCAGCGTAAAATGGATTCCACAGCCATAGATGCTAAGGGTTGCATAAGACGTTTGCTCTTACTGCGAGCCAACTATCCGATTGCAGATTGAACGGAGTAATCTCAATTCGCATCAGTTCCTCATTTTATCATTATTATTCGCATATGTCTAGTGCGAATCTTTCATAATTTACGAGATTGATTTTATTTTACCAGCTAAATATTATGAAACTATTAACAATATCTTAATTTCAGTAACGTTTCATTTTTTTTTCTTCATTTTTATCAAATATTGTATGTATTTTAATTATAATATTTATATGTATATTTGGAATTACTTTCAAAGAAATTTTACTAGGTCACTTGGCTAGGTCATTTCGTACTCTAGCAGGTCATTCGCGGTCATTCAGGACCTCACTAAAGTAAAATGTTACATTGCGATGACCAGACGTGTCTATCAAAACAGATGTGTTAATTCAACGATCTACATATAAATACTTTATGTAATTTTTTTTCGTTTGTTACAGATTTTATTTATTTTCATATAGTTTTTTTCTTACGTTGTATGTTACTTTCTCTATTTTCGTATTTTCTTTCTTAATTCATCCTCATTATTTTGTCATAGTTAAGCTATCGTATTATCGTAATTGTTGAGTGAAGTAATTTTAAATGTTATTATTATTTCATCAATTCAATTTATCATTTTACATAGCCTTATATAATTTATTTATAATGCGATTTATTACCTTTTGCGAAATACACACACACATAACTCACTATAGATACTCCATCTACCCTTCGCACTTTTGCATTAACTTCTTACATTTCTGTTCACAAACACACTTTGACACTACAGATAGATTGTCATGGCATAAAACGAATATTCATAACCCGGTAGGACGACGTGTGCCACCCATTATAATTCTTTTATCGCCCTTGTTTTGTTGAACATTAAGTGGATAGTTATTTGCACAATATTTCTCGCCTAACTAATCTCCCTACTAATCCATCCTCTCCCAATCACCTATCTGATTGATTTTTATGTTGATGACTAAAAAACTCGATATTGATAATACTTCTGGTTTTTGTTTTACTTTCAATACGCTCATTCATTATTTTTTTACCATTCTTGGCTTTGCAGCATTTCCTCTGTTAAAGAAAATGAACCACTTTGAGGACAAGATTCGGTTTTTCATCCCATTTACCCATTCTCAGCCTTTCACAGCCCACCTCCATGAGGATGAGACTCGGGTGCTTCTTTTTTTTTCTTTCACTCATCACAACGACCGCCAAACCAGTCATTTAGTTTATAGATATTCCGGGTCTGCCCCGATGTTTGGCTGAGAGAGCCACGACGGTCTCACGAGAAGGCGTCCATTGTACCGACCTGTAATACAGTCCACTGCGAAGTACCACGAGTAGGATTACTTTTCGCCCGACGCAGCTCCGGTAGTTTTTCGGCTAACAGAGCCATGAGTATTGCTCCCTGCAGCAAATTGACCCAGCGTACGGTCACGAAAAGAAGAGATACCGCCAGCACGGTAACATTTTTCGGCAAAGCAGCCACGCCTCCCTTTGAGAACTTATTCTCGGGTAAGGTAACGACCATATCATGGTCATATGATTAAACACTTATATGTAACCTTTCGATATTAATGATGTCTAATTCTTTTACTTTCAGATTTCTTCGAATGGCGAACATGAGCTGTGAATTCCTTTTGTTTTGTGATTTTATTTCTTCTTACACTGGATATTAACTTCCGTTCTTATTCCAGGCCTCTCATCACAATTCAAAACAACATGTGCGTTCTCCGAAATCGAACTTGGTATACCCATATCTACTCTTTATATGTAGTATACTTACTCTTCATTTTTCAGAATTACTACAGCCAAGGTCACGTGATTTGAATTATCTTGACATTGCAATATGTGTCCATCTTCCCTGCATATGTTCAATAATTTTCTTTATCAAGTATATTCCAGCAACATATTCTGATGTTACAATTGTTGCACTGGAATCCATGTCTCCCTTAGTACTCTTATCAAAATTGCAGAGGTTGGTTACCATTTTATTACTTACTTGACCCATTCTGCGCCGCAATCTACGTATTTCCTGTTGAACATGTCGGTTAAACTACGTGCCGCATCATCTGTCGACGTGACGCAGAGAAGACCAAGCAAGTTAAGTTAATTATCATTACTTCAGTCTTTTCTAAATCATATTTTGATATATCTATATGCATGCAATATCTATATGTCTCTACCTCTCACACCCTACTATTTTGGCACTGCCAATCATCATTGCAATTGCTATGTATGCATCGGGCACTACTCTGTGACTTCATTCCAGGTCTGCTTGCTTGGCAAACCAGCCTTGTCAACCCTGATGTCCCGACACCGCCATCTTGAGGACCAGCGCGCCTTCGCAACCGCGTGGGTTTTGTTGCACAATCAAGATGTTTGTCTACTCGGGGTGTTGAATCTTCACATTACGGAAAGAGAGATATAGTAAATGCGTATATTATTTCTCTTATTCCTTGTTTTTGCACTTTTGCCTAGGCATGCCCAATATTCTGATGTTATATATCTTTGCAAGTCGAGGACGACTTGTTCCGTAGGTGGCCGAGCGTTGTGAGAATTATATTTTATGCTTATATAAGATATTTAATCACAGCAATAGATCCATATACAAATATATGAATTTTCGCACTCTTAACCAGCGAGGCAATCGCCGGGTCAGGTCAGGTCAACTTTGATTGATGGGTACTTCACACAGTGTTGCCATCCCAAGTACTTTAGACCCTCAGAACGAGCTTAATTCCTCGATAGTCACGCCTCCTACATTCCAGACTACCTTTCCGCGTAACTACGATTGGGGAAGTTGGACGTGAATCCTTTCCATATAAGCAGGATGTTTGGAACACACCGACAGACCGGGAATCGACTACGCTACCATTGACACCTGATTTCCCGCCTGTTCATACGTGTTGTGATATTGTTTATTACTGTGATCATTGTGCTGTAGTGAATATTTCTATCATGCATCATAACGGCAGACTATCTGCATTATGGAATAAAGCTGTAATGTTCAAACCCTGTGTCTGGCTAAGACAACCCTCACCCATGCCATGTGTTCCATGATGTCGTGATTCTGTTCTTTCCCTGGAGGAAGCAGCAGATGACTGTGAGCCTATTCGTAGCCCAGGTCAGGGTTATATATGACCCGCCTTCACCTTCTTCCCCTTCCTCTGTCCAACTGGTCACTCTCTAACCCACTCACACCGACACCGGCCTACTGGGCAAGGGCCAGACAAAGTCAAGCCAGTGCCAGTGCCAGTGCCATGATGTCCAGCTAGTCGCCCGTTATTACTTGCTTAATGGTACCATTATCTCCAATAAATCAAGAAATTGTGTCTGACTTTTGCTGAAGTCCTATTTTGATATCCGTTTCAAACTGATGTCAACGAAGGATCGGAAACCCGCTACCCCTCACACACTCTCTCTTCCTCTCTCTATCTCTCTTCTCTCTCTCCCTCTTGCCCATTTTGCCTTTAATCCCCTTTGCCCCTTTCTCTTTCCACTTTTCTAGCTTTCTTTCTTTCTCTCTCTTACCTGTGTCTCTCATTCACTCCCATCTTTTCTTTTTTTCTCCTTCATCTCTCTCCTCTTTCTCTTTCTATCTCTCACTCTCTCTCTCTTTCTCTCTCCTCTTTTCCGTTCGGTGAAAATAAAAGCCAGCTTGTAAAGAATCCTATCTATATTTCGCACATATTATTAAAACATTAACAGTACCTTACATAACATCTGATACGCGTATAAGAATATATGCATGTTATGAAATCTACATCATGTATGTATTTCCTTCTTAAATATACTAAAGCTTTGAAGTTCCACTTTTGTCAGAGTCTGCAAACTTGTTCATTAGAGAATATAATTAATGTATTGAACTAAAATACTTAATCTGGAAATGATAATTGTCTTTAAAAATTCATTTAACGAGAATCAAAGCATTCTCCAAGAAATTGCATTGAAAAACATGAATAATCTATATGACGTTTTGTCAAGCACCCAGATTGGTCAAGACATTCCAATCGATCAGCAGCCAACGACGATTCACACACACGTCAATGAAGCGTCTTCACTTTCTGCAGACAGTGTCCTCTGCTGAGACTCGTTGAGAGGTGTCACTTTAGGGGTCTGAGGGGCTAAGAATCCGCCTATACCCAGCTCTATTTTGGAGTCGAAGATGCACTTGAGAGGTTGATGATAATTGGATGAATGCAACACGTCCGAATAGCATCGTTGTATTTCGAATGATTAGCATCATCAACTTGCTACTCATAGATTGATAATCATCATCAACCTGCCAGTTATAAATTGATTATCAGCAACAACATGTCAACAATTATCACCAGCCTTTCAAGAAACTGAGTATACATGTACATGTACATTTATTCTAAAAATACATTTTATTTTTCTTCATGTGATTTCATTATCTTTTCTCTTTTTTTCAGAGAAGTCAAAAAAGGAGACGAGACCAGGAGAGAGGACGCAGAAGAATGCTTCGAAAGAAGGGACTTGTCTTTCGAGATTGGTCCTACAAGAAGTCGACGAAACAGGACTTGCTGAAGGAGTCTGGGTTGAGGATGGCGATGAAAGCAGACACGGTGGAGGTGATGCCGCCAATGGCTCCCACAACGATGATCTCCCACAGCAGAATTCGCTCCCACAGTGGAATGGTTCTGGGGGATGAGAGGTCTGTTATATAGATGCAGAGGAAAGGGATCTCATGTAAGTCTCTGAGGCATAACTCTTCTTTTTTTATAGTTTTGAGTATTTGTATGTCATCGGTAATCGTGTGTGCATTTTTTTTTTAAATATCAGAATTGTGCATTATGATGAGTATATGTCTTTTTGTATGTTTTAGTATTTGTGGATTACCATTATCTATGGCCATTTTTTTTAATATATACATTTATACTCGCCCCCCCCCCCCTTTCTTTCTCTCTCTTTCTCTCTCTCTCTCTCTCTCTCTCTCTCTCTCTCTCTTTTTCTCTCTCTATCGTCTCTCTCTCTCTTTTTTTCTCTCTCTATCGTCTCTCTCTCTCTCTCTCTCTCTTTCTCTCTGTCTCTCTCTCTCTCTCTCTTCTCTCTCTCTCTCCCTCTTCCTCTCTCACTCTTCTCTCTCTCTCTCTCTCTCTCTCTCTCTCTCCCCATCTCTTCCTCTCTCATTCCCTCCCTTCCACCCTCACTCTCTCCCTCTTTCCTCCTTCTCTCATTCCCTCTCTCCCTGTTTCCCCCTTCCTCCCTATTTCCCTATCTCCCTCCCTCCTTCCTCCCTCCCACAGGATCCCTCACCTCACCTCTTGGGCCACTCCGGAGGGCCTTCCCTATCGACCAGCTTCATGTACATCAAGGGCGGAAGGACGAAGGAACACACAGTGACAGTCGAACCCCCGATAAGGTTCAGAATCATGCCGAAGTCAGGCACAGCGAGACCGATGAGGACTTCGAAGATAATGATCGCTGACCGGATGAGACATCTTTTGTAGCCGAACTCTGTGAGGGAGAGAGGGGGGGTGGGGATGTCAGTGTGTATGTGGATATGAATATGGATATGGATATATCACACACACACACACACACACACACATGGATACACATCTCTATCTCTCTCTTTCTCTCTCTCTCTCTCTCTCTCTCTCTCTCTCTCTCTCTCTCCTCTCTCTCTCTCTCTCTCTCTCTCTCTCTCTCTATATATATATATATATATATATATATATATATATATATATATATATATATATATTTATATATATAAATATATATATATATATATATATATATATATATATATATATATATATATATATATATAAATATATATACTGTATATATATATATATATATATATATATATATATATATATATATATATATATATTATATATATATTATACAAAAACACATTCACACACACATAACGCGCGCGTATATGTGTGTAAATGTGTTTGTTTATGTTTACTTTGATCAGTTCGACAATTAAACTTGGCCATCATATTTAATCACGTAATTCAAGTATTATGTATAAAAGAGAGAAAGGCGAAAATTTTCTCGACGGATCTGAACCTGAACATGTATGTGTAAACTAGCTCGACAAGACGAATAAAAGCAAAATAAACAGATTGAGGTTAGAAGGGCGAAGCTAATAAGAATTTGCTGATGAATTAAATATATTTTGAACAGGTTCCGATACCGAAAAACCTTGAATTACATAGAGTTCGTATGTGAACACAAGTTGAAGAATGAGTTTTATGCCATAATTTTAATTCATGATATATATCTATCTATATCTATATCTATATATCTATCTATCTATCTATCTATCTATCTATCTATCTATCTATATATATATATATATATATATATATATATATATATATATATATATATATATATATACAAAACAGAAAAAAACACATAGAGATGATTATAGAAATTAAAAAATATATATAAGCAAATGAATAAATAAATCGACCCATAAACAAAGACAGTAACGTCATATGATATTAAACGAAGCTGACACAATTGTCTAAACTTCCATTGATCCGACAAAAATGTCAATGCAAGAACAATCAGAAAGACAGTCGCATGAAACATAAACCTCTACCAACGTGAGAATCATGCAGTGTGTCTGTGACAGAGGTCAGCCATTGTCCGGTTACACACGAGGCAATCTTTTACGAAGGAATGAAAGCAAAACGTGTCCTAACATGTGTCTTCGCTATTGCTGCCCAGTATCTCAGTGGCTAAAACAACAGAGACACATTCCGTAAGGCGTGTGTTGTCTCGTGTGATCGGGTTTGGTTTCGTCTCTCGTTTCCGCGGAGGAATTTTTTCTGACTGGTTCGCCGTCATAACTTTGGGGAAGGAATTTTGTGAAGATGTTTGCAGATGGTGTTAATCTGCTGTTTGTACGATTATGTATCTCGATGAAGTCTAGAATTCTCTCTCTCTCTCTCTCTCTCTCTCTCTCTCTCTCTCTCTCTCTCTCTCTCTCTCTCTCTCTCTCTCTATATATATATATATATATATATATATATATATATTTATATATATATATATATACATATATATTTATATATATATATACACATACAGCTGTGTAAGAAAAGAGACCGTAAAATCCTAAGAGAAAGACAAAAAGGTTTCTGAACAAAGGAGTTTGAAAATGAAAGGTATAAATAACTAACCTTCCTGAGAGGAGCTTCCCAAGTTCTGGTGACTTTGTAATGAATTCTCAGCTTCCGGTTATTCTTCCTTTTTTACAGTTTCTCCCACCATTCCTCCTGCTCCTCCTTTTTCCCTCTCCTCTCTTTTTTTTCCCTCTTTCTCCTCATTTCATCCCACACTTCTCCTTTCCTATTCTTTATCCACCTCCTCCTCCTTCTCCTCATTTTCATCGTCCCGATCTCCTACTCTTCTTCTTCCTCATCTTCATCGTCCTCTTCCTCCTTCTTCTTCTCCTTCTCCTTCTTCTCCTTTTCCTCCTATAATCCCAATTACCAAACACTCCTCCGTCACTACATTTGTTATTTATGAATGTATGGATGTGTTCATTATATATAAAGAAAACAACGAAATCTCCAGCAAATCTTTGTGGGCTTTTCCCGTCGACTTAGAAGGTGTTCTGGTTTCACTGGGCCTTCAGCACCTGTCAGGAGAACGTTCCCCTATATACTTGCACACATACGCACACACGCACACACACACACACACACACACACGAGATTTGGACATACCCAGACACACTAAGCCTCCATCTAATTCAGTGTATATGTATGGTATCACGATTATTTAAAATTAGTGAAAAAATTAAAAAGAAAACACACACACACATACACACACACACACACACACACACATACACACACACACACACACACACACATACACACACACACACACACACACACACACACACACACACACACACATATATATATATATATATATATACATATATATATATATATATATATATATATATATATATATATATATATATATATATATATATATATATATGTCACATCAAGTAATATGACGACGAAAAGCTCCACTAAATGCGAGATCGCACGAATGAAACTAACCTAAAATAATCAGATACGATATAAGTACATATTGAATAGAACATGGATTAAATATAGATAGTTGGACGATTATAATGCAATAAGTTGTGCCGAAGAGAATGAGAATTAAAACAATGAAATCGAGATGATGATACCTTTACTGTTTCGGTAAAAAGGAATCTCAAAGACGGGATAGATCTCAGAAATACAAATCCAGAAATCTATAACTCTGGGTATTCAATAAAGATTCCCTTCCAGTTCCACGCTCACCAGTCACTATACGAACCATCAGTTTCATACGACTAATTTTTGGTCACTATTCAGACCGGTGCCGAGTTGCTAATTAAATACCACGCTATTGGTATTGACTTTTCTCTCTCACCGTATACTATTCATACATAGTTCGATAAAATCACATGAAATCCTGACCCTATTTTTTTTTATGACAGAGGGGATCCTCCTTAACCCCCCCCTGCCACACATACCTCATTTTCCTTCCTTCTCTTCCCGTAAACAACCCCTTTTCACACACACATACCTCATTTTCCTTCCTTCGCTTCCCGTAAACAACCCCTTTTCACACACACATACCTCATTTTCCTTCCTTCGCTTCCCGTAAACAACCCCTTTTGTTTCCCTGGCACGTGACTTACTATTCTCCGCTCCGGCCAACTCCTCGAACACCTGCCCGACTGGGTTAAAGGAAATGATGTAAGTCCCGAAGAGGTTGACGACTTCGAGGATGATAGCAGCTGTGACCACCCAGGAGGCTTGGTTGACCGAGAGGAGGATGTTATCTCCAACTTCGAAGCCTTGAACGGCGTATCCTGACACGGCCACTGGGAGGTAGAGGCTTAGGATTGCTGAAGGAAAACAAAAAAGGAAGACGATTGAGGTGTGCTGATCTCTGGTGTGTGTTGCTTTCATTTATTTTCGGGATCTTCCTTATGCGGTTGGTTGGTTGGTTGGTTTTGTTTCTGGGAAGTTGGATTTCTATGAAGGATATGTCTGTGTCTGTTTTATTTGTGGATGCACTGTGTGCGTGTGTGTGTGTTTTCTGTGTGTGTGTACGTATGTGTACTTGTATGCAAAGTCTATTTGTGTATGTACTTATAGGTAATGTACTTATAGGTATATCTATGTATATATGTTCTTTCAGGTCCGTGGGTATGTGTGTATCTTTCCATTCATCACCGTATCATACGAAACAAGTTTGCGCAAATATCGCACATATCACCAAACCCCATCTCTCTTTAACTCTATCTCTCTCTCTCTCTCTCTCTGCCTGTCCGTCCCTTCTGCAAGGCACTTGTATTGTACACCATGCGACCCAAGACATTGATCATATATTTCTACTTAATTCAATGCAATATCGCTGGCAGTCTGTTTTG
>BOPN01000633.1:210140-212640 GCA_017312705.2 Penaeus japonicus
TATGTAAACAGCCATAAACTCAACAGCCAGACAGACATCAATCAACAGACAGACAGACATCAATCAACAGCCCAACAGACATCAATCAACAGCCAGACAGACCTCAATCAATAGCCCAACAGACCTCAATCAACAGCCCAACAGACACCAATCAGCAGCCAGACAGACCTCAATCAACAGCCAGACAGACCTCAATCAACAGCCAGACAGACATCACTCAACAGCCCAACAGACCTCAATCAACAGCCAGACAGACATCAATCAACAGCCCAACAGACCTCAATCAACAGCCAGACAGACCTCAATCAACAGCCAGACAAACACCAATCAACATCAGTCAAGAGCCGGACAGCCATCAATCAACCGCCAGACAGACAACAAGCCTCGTGCATTACCGGTGTTGGAGATCGCCTTCGGCAGAGAGAGGAACCCAGCCCCCGCCATCTGGGCTATGAGGAAGAAGGCCGTCATCCACATGCCTAGACCCTTCTTCTTCTCCCCGACGGACTCAAGCTCCATCCTCCTGCAGAAGGCGCGGAAGGAAGAAAGGAGAAGGGAGGTTAGATGAGGTTAGGGGGATGGTGGCAGGATGGAAGGGTGAGAGGGAAGGGTTGTGAGAAGGGTGGTGGGAAGGGAGGGAACGGAGGGAGGGAGGGAGGGAGGGAGAAAGGGAGAGTGGGAAGAAGGGTGGATTGAGGGAGGATGGATGGAGGGAGGAGGGAGGGAAAAAAGAAGGAGGGAGGAAAAGATGGAGTAAGGGAACGATGGAAAGAGGGAGGATAGGACGGAGGGAAGAAGGGAGGTAAAGGAGGATGGTGGTAGGAAGAAGGGAAGGCGAGAAAAAAAGGAGGAAGGAGAGAAGGAATATGGAAAGAAGAATGGAAATTAGGAAGGAATGAGAAGGACAGATGGAAAGGAGGGAGGGTGGAGGGAAGGAGGAAGGGATGGAATGGAGGAAAAAAAGTGAAAGGGATGGGAAGGAGCATTGTAGAGGGAAATGATGGTTGGGAGGCCGAAGAGAGAGAAAAAGGAAAGAAGGGGGGAGGGACGGCATGGGAGGGAGGGAAGAGAGGAGGGATGGAAGCAAGGGAAGAAGGAGGAGGGACGAAGGAGGGAGGGAGAGAGGGGCTCTGTCAAAATAGGTCAGTGAGGAGGGAATGATAGATGACAACGGTGCGTAAACCAAGATAGCGTTTCGATAGTTACAGATTACTCCTTCGTAATTCCCCCTCAATATTCTTTGATAATCATGACGAAAACCGATAATAATATTTTTTTAATGTAACGATAGAAACGTCAGTTAGAGATCCTTTGAGCTTCCCTTGAACATGAACAAGGGTAAGGGTTATATAAAAGGGGTAAAAAATACGCCGAATCAAAAAAAAAAAAACAATAACACTCTCAAAACAGTAATGAAAGATTGACATTTGACATATAATTAATATCTATGACTTTACAAATATATATGTCAATGTGTACTTGCATTTCTATCATATCATTGAGTCCATAAGAGATAACATTGATATCATAATAAGCCTTATCTTACACAGCAGATGTTGAGTGGCTGTGCGTACTAATTGTCAAGGGTTCATTCAAGGTTATTTTGAAATATAATCAGCTTCCCATGGGGCACCCACGGGGCACCCACAGGGCACCCACGGGGCACCCACAGGGCACCCACGGGGCACCCATAGGGCACCCGGTATACAGCTGAGGATGCCATATCTGTACGGGACGAGGATCGATCTATGCAGTGTTGTATGTACTCTTTTATACACATGCGTATATATATATGTATGTTTGCGTGTTTATGTGTGTGTGTGTGTGTGTGTGTGTGTGTGTGTGTTGTGTGTGTGTGTGTCTCTCTCTCTCTCTCTCTCTCTCTCTCTCTCTCTCTCTCTCTCTCTCTCTCTCTCTCTCTCTCTCTCTCTCTCTCTCTCTCCTACTCGTCGTATTTCTGTACTTCATCCCAAATAATTTATTACATGCTAGACACATAGTATTTTACCAGAGTCATTTCTTAGAAGACATGACGCAGAAAATAGTGTCTAATTAGGGAAGGCAATTCACATTGGACTGTATTCGGTGACAGCGAGATTACCCAGAATTTGTTAAATGGAATGGGGGGGGAGGGAGAGAGAGAAAAAAAGAGAGAGAGAGAGAGAGAGAGAGAGAAAGAGAGAGAGAGAATAAGGGAGAGAGAGGAGATAGATAGAGAGAGAGAGAGAGGGATGCAAACACCTCATAAGCACGTTAAGCGAGAGAGAGAGAGAAAGAGAGAAGGGGGATAAAAAGAAAAAGAAAAGGAAAGGCCAATGAATAGACAGAAGGAGAGGAAAAGACAGAGCAAACAGAACCAAAGACGAAACAACAGAGAGGAACAGGAAACCAAAGAATTGACTTCACGATATTGATAAGTCACCCATAAAACAGATGATCAATCATCTATAAAACAAACCAATTTCATTGACATCAATAATCGACGAAAAATATAGAAACA
>BOPN01000633.1:237640-247640 GCA_017312705.2 Penaeus japonicus
TTCACAGTTTCTCCATAGTGACTCAGTAAATAACTTAAATACATTAATAAGAAATACTCAAAACACTCTTACACAAGCTAAAATATACTTTGAAAGTAATGGTCTTAAATTAAATCCCCATAAAACTCAATGCATAGTCATAGATAGTCGACAGAACATTGCCAAAATCCCCATCGACACAACCATAGAACTTGAAGGCCACCCTATCAAACCAAACATTTCAGTGAAAAATTTGGGAGTACACTTGGACAGATACATGACATTTGAAACACACGTTGATAACATACACAGGAAAGTAATGGGTACATTAATATTTCTAAATCACATAGAAAATCAAATCACTACGGATACTAGAATCATGGTCGTGCAAACACTAGCTCTTAGCATAATAAACTACTGTTCAAATGTATGGGGTTCAACCAACAAAACACAAATTCAAAAAGTACAAAAATTACAAAATTTTGCTGCAAAAGTTGCACTGGGAAATGTCAGTAAATTCGATCATATTACCCCATATATACAAAAATTAAAATGGTTAAAAGTTCATCCTAAGTGCATTTATGATACCTGTCTCTTTACCTTCAAATTGATACATGGATTCTATCCACCATGGTTATTCCCCCTGCAAACTGTAGGGAACACAGCTGGCATTCAAACACGCCAGGTAAATTCCCTATATGTAAAAAGATCAAATACAGAAACAGGGGCAAGACAGGTACAAATTCGTGGACCGAAAATGTGGAACTTGTTACCAGATAATATTAAAAACATTAACAACTTTTGTAATTTTAAAACAAAATTGAAAGAACACCTTTTTACTCATCAAGTGTAAATATGTATGTATTCATATAAGAATAACCATTGTAATTCATGATATAAAATGTTTGAATTTGAATTTGACTCTCTCTCTCTCTCTCTCCATCCCTCTCTTTCTCTTTCTTTCTCTCTCTCTCTCTCTCTCTCTCTCTCTCTCTCTCTCTCTCTCTCTCTCTCTCTCTCTCTCTCTCTCTCTCTCTCTCTCTCTCTCTCTCTCCCTCCCTCCCTCTCTCCCTCTCCCTCTCCCTCTCCCCCTCTCGCCCTATTTTCATAAAATTTTGATTGAATTTATCAATTGTTGATAGTGATTGTTTTTCTTATTTGATATAGAATGAAACTAGCTAGACTTATCTTCCTGCCCCTCTCTAAAAAAGAATGTAGAACTTCACATTGACACTTACTATTGTATGTAGATGGATTGTTTTAGAGAGCAGTATGCTTTATGCACAGTCAACAGTTTGCAGAAAAAGAAGAAAGAAAGCAACAAAAGATGCTGATATTCTATACATTTTTTCTAATATATAATCTGTTGATATTTATTCTTCCTTCAGGCAGGTCCAAGTCACCAGGTCGCAGGATTCCCAAGCTGACGGTTCGTGGTGCTGGCCAGAAGACCCCCACTCGCAAGACTCCTTCCACGCCACATAACCAGCAAGACAGGTGAGCAACAATGGATCTGGTACTAAACTTTCTTCTCTTTATTTTATTTTTTTTTTATGATTTTATTTGACTTTTTATCTGTTGTACATATCTAGTGCATGTCAAATTGTTCTGAAGTTCAAAGCAAGTTAATGTTACTCCCAGGTACTGCTGTATGTTGTTGATAGAAGTTGTGCCTTACAGATTCATTCCAAACCGAAGCACCACAGACACGGAGCGTTCTCACCACCTCCTTATAACTAGCATGGAAGCCTCGAGCATAGACAGGTCTGGAGAAGAGGATGAAGTGTCCCTGCAGCAGGTGATTTTTTTTTTTTTTTTTTCCTGTTTGTCTCTGTAATTCTTATACCTTAGTATGAAAGTTGAATTGTTTCTTTGTTCCACAGTAGATTCTGAGGGAAGAGATGGACAACACTATTTTGAATATTAATGTTTTAAACAGATACCTTTAAATGAAAAAGTATCTATGCCATTGGTTATTTGTCTCTATTTCAGTAAAAGTTTGTATATTGTGATGGATAGTGATGACACAAGGTATCTGTATTGTCTGATATTATTTTAGGTACTCTAGTACTAAGAGATGGACAGGATTTACTTCTGAATTAATCATAGATTCCATAACCTTAATGCTCAGCTCAACATGGGAATCACACTGTTTCTATTATTATTATTATTGTCATTATGATCATTATCATCATTGTTGTCATTGTTTTTCTGTTTTTGTTTTTGATTTAGTTATCAGCTTTTTTTTTTTTTTTTTTTTTTTTTTTGCCATGGAATGAGAAGTACCTTTACTGCAATACCAGAGACAGTTTCTTTATTTTATTTTTTCTGCTTTAGATCTTTGTTATGATTACAGTTATACTGTTAAAGTAGAACAGAATTAGGAAAATTATTGAGATTTTCATATCTTCAAAACTGTGGATTAGGATATGCATTTTCATAATGGAGTCTGGCCATCTTATTAATATGATAATATAAAGTTAAATTTATTAGGTAGTATAACATAATGCAAAGACAATATTGTATATGGCAGTACTTTGCAATATACTATATTGAAAATATATTGACTGATATATAGAAAAAGGTATGAATGTGACTGAATAATTTTAAAAGCACATAAGATTATTCTTATTTATACGTATACTTTTCTACATTTATTGGAATGAACTCTGTTTCTCCTATAATGCGGAAACATTTGATGAATTGCAAGATTAGAAGAAATAAGCTAGTCTGCCTTATTGTAATATGGTAGATGTAATGTGCCTAAGGTAAATAATGGCATACAATGAACAGTATAGTATTTTTATTTTTATCATCTGTAGGTCACAGGAGAATAGACAAATAATTATACCAATGATCTTTTCAATTATCATTTCACTCAACAGAAAGAGTACCATGAGAAGATGACAGAGAACCTGAATGATGGGGCAGCACCTGAGACCAGAATTTTGTCATTTAAGAGTAAGGCACCGCAGGCAAAAGAAGGTAATTTGAAATTGCATGGGTAGATGTGTAATATATATTATGTCTGTCTTTTGTAGATATGTGCAGTTATGTCAAGACAAAAGTCTTGGGAGGCTTAACCCATTGCAGGCAGGGGATAGATTTGCTTGCCTTTATGTAACATGCCTTAACTTTTCCTATTCTCTTTGTCAAATATTGTAAAACTAGAGCTATTTTTGTGTTTAAATTTTTGTATTTCTTTTATTGTATTGAGAGACTTTTATGTGTCATGTCGCAGGCTCTGTTAATTTTGCAGTTGACTGGAATTGTATTATAGGGTCCATATCAGCTCATTATTTTTTTTATACTCGGTGTGATAGAAGTATTACTGTTTTATGGGAGGACAAAAAGAAACTTAATATTTTCATATTCTTATAATATAATGAGTAAATATGATACACATAATCATCTACATTGAGGATAACATGAAGAAGTAGGGAAGAGGAAGGAAACATGTGCTTATGAATGTGAGTGTCTCAGTAAAAGGCTGTGCTGTGTGCCACCGCTCTATAAAGATAGTGCTTGCTAGACACCGTGGATGGGTGCCATTCAAGGCTCTCTCCTACTGGTGCTAGAAGAAAGTGGTGCCATCTAGGTTTTGGATGTTAAGTTAGCTTAATATTATGGGAATTATAGTAATTATGACTGCAATTGTCATCCTCACTCACTCCTTCCTCATAGGGCAATAAAATAGCACAATGATCCAAAATCCCCGAACGTCATGTACGTCATGATGCCTGTTGTCAGACCAAAGCTCCTGTGTCATATATGTCATGACACTGCAGTTGGTTAAAATCCAAGAATGTGGAGAAGTTACACAATTGTTTTGGTATTAAAAAGTTCAAAATATTATGAGAGGTACGAGTTGCCAGTATAAAAGCAACAAAACAAAAGCTTGTTAAACATGGCATGTCCCTACAGAAAATTGTCCAAAGATTCCATTATCTTCATTTCTTCCAGGTCATTTGAACAACCACAAGGTTCTGTACAGCGCTGGGAAACCCACTGTGCCCAAGGCTGCCACGACAAGACACATTCCTAACATGCCTGAAAAGGTTCTTGATGCCCCAGAACTCCTTGATGATTACTGTAAGTTTAACCAGCATTGTGATTTTAGATTCTATTTTCCAGATGGTCATTCATGTTTCCATATACATGTGCATTTGACCATTTTGATATGTATATTGGCACATATATTTTTATATTTTAAGGACTTATGGGAAAATGAATTAGGTAAAAGGCAAAAAGGAAAAAAAAGGTGGAAAAAATTCACCAACTATTTTTATGATTCAATTTTTTTTCATAAAATCTTGGATTTAGAGATCATGCCCATCTGTGAGGAGTTCAGTTAGAGGTCTCAAGACACAGAAAACATTTTTTATTTACATATTATCCTGTGGGATATTATTCTGCTTTTTGATACTCTAAAGAAATTCTTTGCTTCCCCCTCAAAGATCTTCATCTACTTGACTGGAGTGTGAACAACCACCTGGCTGTAGCTTTGGGGAACTCAGTGTACGTCTGGAATGCTGGAGATGGCTCCATTACCCCTCTGTGCCAACTGGATGATCCTGATTACATCTGCTCCCTGTCATGGATTAAAGAAGGTTAGTTTTAGCCTCCATTCTTTTCTGCAAATACGTTCTTTGTTGGCGATGAGAAGGAGACGTTTCGCATGGAGAAAAGTATACGTATATTCCTCATTTTAGTTCTCAGCCTTCATTCCCTGAGTCTTAACACCTTGAATTGATAGATACTGCTTTGTGAAGTTACACATTCTCTTGTACACCTTTCTAACTAGGTGCTGTACATAGGGCCCTTTTACTTTCTCCTAATTCTCACTTGCTTGTAGTTTGGTATGTTGCGATGCCAATCAGATTTTTGATGCAGCCCAATATTTCATATGGTGTTTTGTCTTGGTATTTTGAAACTGATTTTATCAAATTACTGTTTCAAATGTAATTTGTCCAATATTGTGTATACTCTGTATGTCTTATAAGATCAGTGCTGGAAAAAACAAGTTTTTGGATGTAAAGGTGTGAAACTGTGTTTCTTTAAAAAAACTACATGCTTTGTGTATTCAGTGTAATGGAAGGACATGTCTGTAAAAGCTTGTTTTTCATGCAAGTAGTAATCATATCCATAATAGAAAATCATGTCTTCCATTAATTTAAACAAGGAGAATATACTTCATAATAAAACAATATCTCTAATATTTTCTCTCAGTGACACTGTTGTTTCAGGGAAACTTATAAAAAAATCTCTGGTCAACCTTTCTCTTTGAGTTCCTGAGTATTAAAAAAAAAAAAAAACATTCTCAGCCCTTAAAATCAAAGCCCCTTTCAAAGTGTCTCAAAACTTTTGAAGTCTTCCCAACCAAGGGATTATTGTTGACCTGCATTTCTGCCATAAAAACAAAAATGAAATAAAGGAATGAAATGGAATACCATACTAAAATTACTGCACATTCTCTTTCTCTGTACTCATACTGTAAAGTGTCTGAATTTTTCTCATTTTATAGCATTAGATTAAAAAATCCATTAAACTAAAATTTTTATTAGTGGATAGATCAGTCAAGAAGTTAATCAGAAAGACAATAACTCATCAAGAAAAGGATCTTCTAGAAAAAAATCAGATATTTTATTCATTCAAATATTCTGGAACATTCAGCCAGACTAAGTTTGCCATCAAATTCTGTATTCATGTTTGTTAAAGACAATATTCAGTACAAGACAGGATATGACCAAAGGCAAAAGAAACTTAAATGATTACAAACAAAAAATTTTCATACTGATGTACATGAGTTCATTTCCACTTCCCCTCTTCCCTTCCAACACAGGTAATGTTCTTGGCATCGGAAACAGCTCGGGCGTCACGCAGCTCTGGGACGTGGCGCAGCAGAAGCTCGTACGTAGCATGGCAGGCCACGAGAGCCGCGTCACCACCCTTTCCTGGAACTCGTACATCCTCTCCTCTGGGTCGCGCTCAGGACAGATCTTTCACCATGATGTCCGAGTGGCTGATCATCACGTGGCTACCTTAGCTGGACATTCACAGGTAACTGGAGTCGGAACTTTTACTCTGGTGGTAGTTTATTGTTGCTGTATTTCTGTTAGAATTATTTTATTACTGTATTGTGTGTTCATTATTACTATTTTTGCAATACTCTACTACATTTTGTCAGTCGTTTGTTTGAAATTTCTGTGTATTCTCTGACAGAAACAGTGTATGAGTATGAGTATTTTTGCCTGGGTCTTATTATTTTGATCCCAACATTTAATGTCTCAGATATCATGTAATGAAAATAAGACATGGATATAAGAGAAATAGTACCTGTACAATATTTTTGCAAACATATAACCAGTAGAATTCTTTTCAACATTTCTAGAATATGTTACTGATGCAGAATTACCATGTTGATTGTTATTGCTTTTTAGGTTATTTTAAGATGATATTTACTGACTGAAATACTTATTTGTTTGTATACTCTAAGATGTTTAAAGGGATGTAGAAAATTAAAGTATTGGTCTTTTCATCTATAAATACCCAGAAATAATAATCTTATGAAATGACAGTTTTCCAGGAGAATTAAGATCCTTTTTTCTTTACCTAAATATGAAACTGCACACACATGGTATTTCATAAAAGTGTCTGTCCTTGTGCACAATAGGAGGTTTGCGGTTTGAAGTGGTCTCCTGATGGCCGACTACTTGCCTCAGGCGGAAATGATAATCAGGTGAACATCTGGGATAACCTCAATACAACACCAGTTCACACTCTAACTCAACATCAAGCTGCTGTCAAGGTAAGCATCAAGCAGAAATAAGCAGATAAAAATGTGATGTTGATTAAGAAATCCATCTTTTTCAGTATCTGCAAAATTTGTTCCTAATTTGTCAACTTTACCAAATGTGACAGATGGCAGATTTAACAAATTTTCTGCAATATTTACGGTGTCAAGGTTATTTCATCATCAAATTTGATATGACAGGATGACAAAAGTATTTCTAAGCTCTGCAGTACGATGACAGACATGTTCATATTCCAGGCTGTAGCTTGGTGTCCGTGGCAGAACAATCTTCTTGCAACGGGCGGAGGGACTGCCGACCGCACCATCAAATTGTGGAACTGCACAACTGGCGTCTGTCTCAAGGATACCACGACCAATTCTCAGGTTGGCTGGTTATTGGTATTAGAGATGAGAAAGGCTGTAATATATTTGATATATTGAATATTTAACCCATTGGTCGCGGTATTAAAAAAAGGTCTGTGCAGTAGGATGGCTGTTTTACATGTCTGGCATGATGCCATCCGTGTCTATGACCGACTCTGCCTTTGCAGCAAATCATGCCATCCGCTGCTAATGGGTTAAGATTTTTATTTATTTTTCATTTTTTTAAGTAACATAACTAATGGTACTCGAATTTGAATCTAATCGCTCTCTTTTTCTCCTCTAATTTTTAAAAGTCAGATTTCATGAGATGGTGCTAATTATTTTTCCCCTTTTTTTTTAAATATAGGTGTCATCCATTGTATGGTCAGCAAACTACAAAGAGTTCATCTCTGGCCATGGTTTCTCGAACAATCAACTAACAATCTGGAAGTACCCAACCATGGCAAAGGTGGCTGACCTTACTGGTAAGTGGGATTAGGGTTTATTCCTTTTGTAGTTCGTAAATAGGTTATTATTATTTCTTTGATTTATCTGCTTTGATCTGATTTAATTTGATTTAACTTTACTTTATTTGTTTTTTGTTTCTTTTCACACTATTTAGATATTAATGTTGTCATCAATTTTATTTTATCAAGTCTAGGAAAATTAAATGAAACTGTTGAATACACTTTCCCTGTTTTGTTTTATGAGCAATCATCTATTTTATATATTTTTGGATTCTCTCTGCTTTATTTATATCTCAAGATTCATAGTAATCTCACACATAACTTAGCCACTATTGTTACCAAGCATTACTGAATAGATAATTGAAAAGTGACTTATTCTGCCTTTTAAATCTAACAAAACTTGTGTTATCATCTGAAGCATTGTAGAGAATAATGACAAATCTCAATTCCCTTCCTGTACAGGTCACACTGGCAGAGTACTGGAGCTGTGCGTCTCTCCTGACGGCCAGATGGTAGTGAGTGCAGCGGCTGACGAGACTATCCGCATGTGGAAATGCTGGGCCGTGGACAAAAAGGACAAGAAACAGGCTGATGCTAACAAGGGCCATCCAATATCCATGCTGGCTCGTACTATTCGATAAATCGGGTGGACGATCGAGTTGGCCATCCTCTTCTTCCTCTTTTCTATTTTTTTTTTTATTATTGTTTTGTTACTAGGGGTATCCTAGAGTTCTTTTTAAATGTTCTGCAGGAGTGCATCTGATGAATGGGTGTTGTGTAAATTCCTCTTTTCGAAATGTGCTTTTATGTGCTGTAAAATATTAGGAATGAATGTACAGAATCTCAGAGTTAATTGCACAGAGCAATGTCTGCAACTTTTAAATAGTTTCATGATGGAACTTGTATGATTTTCTTTTAATTTTTGTTACTGTAACTATGATTCATTCTTTAATATTCAGTATTAAATACAAAATAAATGTGACTTGCACCTTTGTCTGCAACAGTTACCAGATCACTTAAAAAGTTTTGTAATGATCATGAATCTGTCTTTGTCTGTCATAAACTTCTCATTTTGGGAAAAATCTCCATCCAGAAAGCATTTAATGTTTTGATACCAATGATTTTATTCTGAAATACGGAGATGGAAAGTCTCAAAAGATTGCCTTTTGCAGCTGTAAATATATGTCTATTACCTATGTAATTATTATAAGCTTTAACAGGAGTAACTTTTTCAGTGATTGATGTGTCTCTGGTTTACATATCAGTATCAGATATTTTTATAGGTATCTTTTAGAAATGATTGCACAGATTGTAATGCATTGGTAGCTAGTATTTCCAGTGATTAGCCACCTTTGTGTCTGTTGCAATATGCCTTCTTAATTTCTATAGCATTGTATTTTTTGGGCTTGAAATAAACATTACTTTGCTTGAGTGGCTCTTTTGATATTGTATTGGGTTATTTGAGTATGGTATATGATACTTTTTGTCTAAATAATTTGTTTAAAATGGGGTAAAGAAAAGTATTAGTGTTTACTGTTTGGTTGGGCAAATGTTAAGACAAAAAGTAATTAAGGGAGCAGAACTACAATACAGTATTCCCTAATATAGCATCAGGACATCTGTTTACCAAGACATTTATTTTGATATGCTTGACTGAAGTTAACCCATCCCCGACGGGGGAATTCTAGCCTTGAATGTCCAAATGCCGGGGCGTTCGAATTATTAGGCCTAAATCAATTGAATGGCTGGCACAATACTGTGCCGCCCGGCAACTGGGCTTTTGAATGCGCGGTACACATGCTGTACCACCCGTCCTGTGTGGGTTAATGACTTGAATAAAGTTAAAAAAAGAAGATGATAAGAGCCTTTGAGTAAATGGAAAAGGTATTTCACTTCTTACCTAGGTTACATATCTAGTTAGGATATTAGAAATCCGGAATAATAGTTGTCCTCACATTATTCCATATCTGTCAGCATGGCTGTTCCTTTGACCATTTTACCTCCCTTCTATCTTCATAGAGTTTTTAATTAATTTTAGATACGGGATATACTGACCTTGTACTAAGCATAGTTTACTGCCTGTTACGCTCTGGTCTCTTCTTTCTATTTTGTTGATATATTTGCTACAAAAGAGAAATAATGAACAAGATGCACTTGAACGTTCTTTTATCCTCCATTTTGACCAGGGATTCATGTTGTGTTTCTAACTCTGTACAGGCCTCACATTTTACAACTTTAAATTGACTGGTTTCAAATTTTTAACAGTATCATAAAGAACAAGTGTGATTATATGCTGTGATCAGTATTAATTGATGGATAACAACACAAGCATTGTATTTTAACCAATTAGGATTCTACGACAATATGAATCTGCTATCTTGTGATATGCTGGTTGATT
>BOPN01000633.1:257640-265140 GCA_017312705.2 Penaeus japonicus
ACTTCATGTCGCAGCGCAGCTTCATGGCGATGCACGAGCCGTCGGCGCAGGCGAACTCGCCGTCGCGGCAGGATATCAGAGACAGGTACCTCGGGCCGGGGTCTTGGCCACACTGCGGTTGCTCGAAAGTCCAGAGTCTCCTGCCTATCGGGTGCTCGTTCTCTGTGGCATTTAAAGTCGCCATGATAACACCTTTGATTTCGTCTCTGAATATCCACAGCTCGTTGGTGGAGTCAATGACATAGCCTGTGTAGCCCTGCCAAGTGGTAGTATTGAGGCCGACCTTCGAAGAAGTGAAGTAGTAGTGCCTTGTCTCATCCTCGCAGATTCCCCTCAGCGTCCACACCTGATGGCTCGGGATCATACACACAGAACAACTCTCTCTCAGACACTGCGTGTCGGACACGTACACGCCGAGGGTCGTCAGGCAGTTCTGGAAGCGCCATCCGTTGGGCTCTCCAGATCCCCAGAAAGGATCGCCTCGCTCGGGAAAGTCCAGCAGCTTTCCTGTAAAGGCGTCCCTCCACTCGTCCTCCTTCTGGTCGTCGGTGCTGCCCACGAAGAGGCGCCCGCCGTTGCACGGACTGGCATAAGGCTTGATCAGGTCGTGGGTGTCCATGATCTCTAGTGGGTGAGAGGAACGCAAGTTTGATTTTATAACAAGGACGCTCTAGAAGTCATTTTCTACGAAGATATGCAAAGGCATGAATTCATTCCACTTTCTGATGATTTCATAGCTGTTGCTATCTGCTAAGACTTACCAGGCACGGTCGTAGCGGAGGGTATGTAGCCGCCCATCGCCTTGCAAGTAGAGGCGGCAGAATAGAAGGGCTGGAGAGGCAGGAGGACGTACGTGGTATTATCTACGTCCTGGTCGCATACCTGAAAACGGTATCGGACCGTCATTATCCATCTTACCTCTTGAAGATATTCCCCAATATCTTCAAAACTCAAAATGTACGATTTCTTTATTCTTACTTTGTTGTCTGGTATGCTTTCAACCGTTACTTCAGTTAGGTTCCACTCTCCTCCCCAAGAAACTAAGTCACCCTCAAGGTCTAAGGAGCAGTCAGATAATGCTCTGACCTGCTTCTCAGAGAGCGGCCAACTCCAAAAATTAGCCTGAAAGTGGAAAATAAAGGAGATATATAACAGGAGATGCATTATGATAAAATGAAGACTGTAACAAGAATTTAAACATAGGAAGGAGCGTATTGAAAAGACATACTTAACCCATCATGATAAGACTACATCTCATTTGAATATTGCATGCGCAGACCACACTCTCCTGTCAAATTTATCAACCCTCTAGCCTATCATATTTCCTAATTTATCATAAGAGAAAACCCACAAAATATCAAACCCTTAGTATCTAATCCATTGTATCACAAATGAGTCGACTTGTATATCACAAACCTGAGTTATCTGGCCACTGAAAGCATATTTTGATCCCATGTTCACTCCAAGACCCAAGATGAGGTACTGGACGTCTACTCTCCCTGCTTCTACCTGTTCTTCTCGGATCATCTCTTGCCCATCCAAGTACAATATTAACTCAGACGATAAGCTGAAAGTAGTATGAGTTATTGCTGAACAAGCTTTGAAGTTTTTGAAAGCTGCGTGCGGTAAAGAGACACATGAATGTTCCATGGTACGATTAGTACTGGTGGAAGTCCTCTTGTCTTGATTTTGCCATTACGGTACTGTAAATGAGATATACAGTATTCACAAACGCAAACTACAGAAATCGTGCCACCGTGTTTTATGCATTCATGGTTCGTGTTTTTGTCTTTAAGCGTCTACAAAGCTGTTTACGTAACAGTAAGAAATGTACAACCTTAATGATATTTCGCTTGGAAGCGAAATATCTTATATGGTAAAGGCTTTTACGCTACCTAAACTCCTTTACAATGATTAAAATATATGTTGAAAATCATGAATACAGATTGAGTACGGGTATGTGTTGAAAGTTACCGATACATAGGCATTATTAGGTGTTGTTGGTAACCAAAACAGAACCAAGAATATATGCTGTCGGTCACCGACACATAACCAAGATTTTGCGTTGTCGGTAGCCAATACATAACCAGGATTGTGCATTGTCGGTTACAAATACTTAACCAGGACTATGTGTTGTCCAGAACCAATACATAGCAAAGACTACATGTTATCTGTAACCGATCCAAGAATATATATTATAGGTAACCAAGAATATATACTATAGGTAACCAAAATATTACCAAGATTGTGTATTGTTGATCACCTATATATAACCAAGATTATGTATTGTCAGTAGCTAAAACTTTACCAGGACAAAATGCTGTCGATAACTTGTAACATACACACATAACTAATCATACACAGACCTCATATAAGTACCACAAAAATGGTACCACCGCCATGTCTCCAAATCACGTGGGAGGTCGAAGAATTTTGAGAATCTCCCAATGCGCTGACGGATGGTTCTGAAGAGGACTTGAAGGTAAATGACTGGGGAGAGATAGAGAGACGATGGGTGGTGCATGTGCAGGTCATTAAGCAAATGTCTTGTTGTATAATGTAAAGTATATTACAGTCACCAGATAGGGTGATTAATGTACTGATATACAGAGAGATGGAGCTAAGGAGAGATAGTGAAATAAAAAGATTGATAGACAGAGAGGCGGAAATAGGCATAGATAGAAACATGAAGAGAGGATGAGATACAAAGATAAAGATAAAGAGAGACAGAGAAACGTGGAGGGATAGGGACTTAGAGAGATAGAGAAAGAAGAAGAAATAGAAAGGAAATGTAGAGAAATGGAGATACTAAGAGATCAATAAAAAAAGATATGGAGATCACCTACGCGAGCAATTGGCAACAATCCATTTATTTAAAACTATAACAGACATAACAACCGGGAGAGAGATAAAGAGAGACAGAGAGGCAAAAAATGAGAAAGATGTAGAGACAGAGTGATAGAGAAATAGACAGACAAAGAGACAAAACATTAACCCAAGCGGAGGGAACATAAGAAAAAGAAGAAAAAGATGTATATGTACATTGTTAGGTAAAGCTTAAGATCCAACCGGCCACCTTGGCTTACATCTGTCAGAGGCTGCCTTAGCGCTGACGAGACTGGACACCTGGCGGAAGTAGAAGACCCGGAACCGCAAACAAACCGTGTTGTCCCGAATGACCTCATCGCTCAGGTCGCGGGTGTAGGTGGCGAAGCTGGAGCGGACTTCGCCGTCGGGGTTGAAGGTCATGACACGCAGCCCGTCTGGCGTGAGGAGAAACAGATATGCATGAGGCTTTCTCTCTCTTTATGTACACACACACACACACACCCACATATATATACACACATCTGATTATGTATACATATATATATATATATATATATATATATATATATATATATATATATATATATATATAAACATATATATACATATTTGTAAGCGCAGAAAGGCACGAACACGCAAACACACACACACATAAATATGTGTGGCAAAAACTTGATAATATGGCAGAAAAACCTACTATACATAAATTAGATGAAATCCAGGTGGATTTTGGAACTGTAGAATCTTCTTCAAAAAAATATAATTTGTGTATGGTGTTTTTTTTTGCCTTATACATACATACATATCGATTTCAGCCGACCGGCTAAGACAGAGTTCTAGTTTCTTGTGGCCAGAAGCCGACTCACAAACAAGAAGTTAAAATCAGCCGCACAGTAGCTTCTCAACGTAAAATACAATGCGCACCTGCACCGTCGGTCATTATGCTCACACCTTCAGCTCATACTCAGATGGACGTGCAAATTTGAGTCATATGAACGAATGTCGGTACACTAACACTGCAATTCAAATCCCTATTTGTCATAAAATATGTGACTATTCCATGTATCCATCAATATTATCGTTACCATATACATCGCATCTACACATGTACAGTGAAAAAAAAAGGAATGGCATATTTCCACTTTCCTAAAGTGTATACGATTAAGAAAATCGTTTTAAAAATGTCAGTAGAGAGGCTTCTTGTAAAACTGATAATAAAGGTACATTACAGACTAGTTGGAAAAAAACAACAACATTTGATAATTGAAATAGCTAGCTTTATATCAGGCTGGGGCTTTTGTCTACATCGCTCTGGGTCTTAGCACCTAGTTGTTGCCTGGTAATGTTTTGTTCATGTACTCGGTGCGTGCTAATGTAGTTCAGTACAACAAGGACATTTCTAGGAAAAAAATATTTTAATATCCCTGCTATAAAAAAGAAAGGAAAAAGACGAGTCTTAGCAAATATAATGGAATCATGAATGAAGAAAATTATTTTTTTGTGACATTAAATGTTCTTGTTGATGGCTAAAACTATGTATATAAGAATAGTAGTTAATGCTATGGACAAACCAGAGCTTGGTGTAGTTTGGTTCGTTTTGAGGAAATTAAAAAATGATACGAGGATTTGGTTTCTCTGTAAGTGTTTTAGCTTCTGTAGAAAGATGAATGTATATACTACTGCTAAGATATTCGCAGTGTGCATTTTCAGTTCCCAGAAAAACGTAGTCAAGTATCTGTCTGCTAAAATCGGGAGAACAGGAAAATGTATTGATTTGGGACGTTTTGTAAATGGCAAGTAATGTTTCTGCGAGTGTTGCTATCGCGCGAATAAAAGATTTCCCAAAAAATAAAAAATAAAATAAATAAAGAAAGAAAGAAAAAACAAAACAAATAAAGACTTATAGCCTTTTGCAAGTGGTCTGGGTAGTCACTCCTTTGAGAATTTACAAGAAATGTAATCATTCTACGCGCTTGCAAAAAATAGAAACGATGAAAAAATAGTGTAGCTTTCCTTTGGTATATTTGAAAAGATATAATCTCCTAGGTACGAATGTAGTACCGACAGGTTATACCAACATAAAGACAAAGCAGGGGACTTTAATTTGTAGTCAGAAATACTCCCTAGAGCACACACACACACACACACACACACACACACACACACACACACACACACACACACACACACATATATATATATATATATATATATATATATATATATACATTTATATATATATATATATGTATATATATATATATATATATATATATATATATATACATATATATACATATACATACATATATATATATATATATATATATATATATATATATATATATATATATATATATATATATGTATATATATATATAAATATGTATATATATATATGTATATATATATATATATATATATATATATATATATATATATATATATATATATATATATATAGAGAGAGAGAGAGAGAGAGAGAGAGAGAGAGATGAAGCAACAGAAGGCAAAAATTACGGAAATTTAGTACTTTGTCGTATCATAAGTAAAAGGACACTATTTTTTGCCTTCAGCAGACATCTAATATCACAAAGGAAATCCTTGCCAAATTTATTAACTTATGTCTAAAGCAATTGAATTGTTGGTGAATTTCTGCAAGCGAATTCAATTCTATGCTGTAACCTGACCAGGTATAATGCATACAGGGTTACCATTTCCCAAAATTCATAAAGGACGTTCCCAGTGGTATCCTGCAGCTTCGCGCTACGGGCACGTTGGCGAAGCGAAAACCCTGAAACGACCATGATTATTAATAACCATATTTCGAAGAAGTTAATTTATATCTCTATATATCTGTCTACCCCGCCTATATAACTATGCATCTGTCTACATAAACTTCGGTATCGTTTAAGAATTCCTGCTAGATAAGATGTAACCAAAACGACTCGTGGAAGAGGAGCGAGTCGCCATCTGTCACATCGTCTCTCTATCTCTATAACAAGACGACTAAGCGAAGCGTAGTCATTGCTTCCCTCCTCCGAGCGCTCAGGATTTACAGCCCGGAGACTGATCATTCCACACTAGGATTTGAGAATTTGGCGAAAGCTCTCGTGGGCCAAAGAATCAAGACAGCCACCGCACCAGGGAAGATATTCGTCGCCATACATCAGTCAGACAAAAGAGGGCATATCGCGACAGACCTCCTGGCCAGATGGGAGGGTTGAGGCATAATATACATGAGAGAGACAGGATACAGACTCCAACAATAACGAATCGGTCAACACTACATTGTCCGCGACCAGAGGAGCGCCCTTTGTTGCTCGCGTCAACACCGACAGCCATCTTCCTAATTGGCTCCCAAGTTTCCATTATCAAATAACAAAAGGAAGAGGGTAAAGACAACATTAGTACAGTCAACAAACAACAGCCAGTTCGCACTAGGGAGCTATGAACTATTCAAGTTATTGCGCTCCTAATCACCGATGTAACACGACAGTTATTGCACATGCGACAGCTATTGCATATGCATAAACAAACCTCTCTGTCTCTCATTATATGTTCTAGTGAACCAAAAAAGTGAGAAGGTCTTTCAGTATTATTGCGTGTTTGCCTGCTCTTCCCCTCTTTTTCTATTGTTCCGTAATCGGTGATCTGTATCGCATTGTTCTTTTTACAAAGACAGATATTACACGCGTGGTATAAATACCTTTGGAATAATAAAAATATAATCGCAGTCTTAAGCAGACAATGGCTGTTTTTTCACGCATAGTTTTCTATAGATCGGAACTTTTTCAGGGTTGGCCTATAGTTCTTTAGAAAGGTAAAGATGTCACTTCATGATGTCTCTCTTTTTTAGTGTCTACCTCCTTTCCCACTCACCATTATTCTTTCTGTTTGTGAAAAGACAAGAGAACTTAAGATTCTGAACACTTGTAGAATTTTAAAAATTTCTTCTGGAAGACGATTTCATAACCTGAATTGAAAACATATCCCGGGAAATGCGGACATATGGCACCCCTAAATACAAATTGTCAGTCTTCCGGAGATTATTTAATTGTATCAGATGAAAACAATGTATATTCTTCAGATCTAATTCTATTAATTTTCTTAGAAACATCTGTATTCGTTCAGCTCAGTCACAATTAGAACGACTCTGGATAAAAAAACAACATATTTAGCCACGAACGTAATAGGTCTGATGCCTAAGGTTATGTTTCTCTTTTACTCCTGTCGCATATCTGTACTGCTTGATGTGATGTAATCTAGTATAGTTTCGTTAGAAGCATAAATCGTGTATATATATATATATATATATATATATATATATATATATATATATATATTTACCAATTCATAGCTTTAGGATAAAAAGAGGAGTGTTACTTATCAATATTTACACTGCACCCCCTTTGGGAGAACCAAAGTCAAGTCACTGTGTTATCCTTAAAACCCCTAAGGTGATTGGTGTGGCTCTTTGCGTTCTTCGGTTGTTTTGTGGTGAATTCATAAACAATTTATCCTTTGAGTACCGCGAGGCTTTGGTTGATTCCTAGAGAAAGTAAGTTGCAGAAAAGAAGTCGAGGTACGATTTGTTACTAAACTCTGGCAGGAATAAAAGCAAAGCACAAAAACAAACAAACAAACAAACAAAAAAAATCTGGATATCTG
>BOPN01000633.1:285140-290140 GCA_017312705.2 Penaeus japonicus
TATATATATATACATATATATACATATGTTTATATACACATATATGTTTATATACATATATATGTATATATATATATATATATATATATATATATATATATATATATATATATATATATATATGTATATATGTATACACACACACACACACACACACACACACACACACACACACACACACACACACACATATATAAATGATAGTGAACTACGATGAGTATCCTGTGTGTGTGTGTGTGTATATGTATATATATATATACATACATATATATATACATATACACATATGTATACATATACACATATATATATACACACACACATATATATATATACATACATATATATGCATAAATACATACATATACGTATGTACCGTCGTGCTATAAAAAAAAAAATGTGAACACGAATGATGAAAACATGAACTGTTCCTGAGCATCTCTTCAGTGTCAACATCGCTTCCAGGAAGTAAAGGGAACATCCGGGACTTTGAGTCATCGCCGAATAAGCTGAAGCCGCAGACGATGACAACCTTGTTACATCACGTTAAAAGACACAAGGGAAAAGGAACTGATGTGTATCTATCTATTTATCTATATATGTTTATAGTATATATATATATATATATATATATATATATATATATATATATATATATATATATACATATTTATTTATTTATCTATTCATGCATTTATTCATTTACTCATGAGTCTCTCTATCTATCTATCTATATATCTATCTCTCTCTCTGACACTCTTCCTCTTTCTCCCTCCCACCCCCTCCCTCTCTCTCTCAATTCTTCCCTTCCTCAAACTCTCTCTTTTCTTCCTCCTTTCCTCCGTTCTTTCTTCCCACCCTCACACACACACACGCAAATGTAATCATGTAACACACTTAAAAGGAAATATAAGAAAAAGAAAGAAAGAAAAAAGAAAAAGAAAAAAACATTTGGAATTACCGCAAAGCTAATAATCTCATTTGCAAGCTATCACTTTGATGCAGAGCAGTCACCCAGAGAGAGGCAAAGTTCCTTTTAAATTCATTCATGCTTCACCGCCGCCCATGAGCTTCCACTCTGCTTTTCGCGACGACGCGTGGCTTCTACAAATAAAAACAAGCAAGCAAACAAACAAGAACAAAATCCTACAGAGCCACACAAAAGATACTTACACCACCGCCCACGCCCCATGTTCATACTGACATACATACCCATGGATATACACCCTTCCACCCAACACCTGTACCTGCTAAATGCCCACCCACCTATAGGCAAACCCTCACGGACACATCCCCCCACTCCTCACCCCACCCCCCCCCCCACCCGCTCATCCCCTACCCATGCATCTCCTCCTATCCACACCCACGCCTCGATACACCCACAGAAGCGTAATTAATTCGCGTCCACACAAAAACACCCACGCACATCAATACATCCACCCCCCACCCCCTTCATCACCCACAACCAACACACCTTTTCCCCACCCACACACACACACCTGTACACCCTTTCCCACACCCACGCCCACATCTCCTCCGACGACTCTGCATCCTCACAGGGGTTGTAATTGGCTCGGGGGAGAACCACTTAGCGTACTTACTGCCTTGTGCAAGAGAGCGCAACGCACTCTTCGCTGATTGCAGGCCCGCGAGAATCAACATGGCGGCGCCGGAGGAGGATCAAACCAAACACACTTTCTCTTACGCCGGACTCGCTTTCTTTGGACTGACAGATTTGTCCTCCTTCGTCTTGCGTTGGGTTTATTTACCAATCGGAAAACGAAACACTGTATTTGTTTCTAGCATTGTTATTTTTATTCTTATTGTTATTATTATTGTATGTAGATATATGAATCAATATGTATATATATATATATATATATATATATATATATATATATATGTGTTTGTGTGTGTGTGTGTGTGTGTGTGTGTGTGTGTGTGTGTATACATATATATATATATATATATATATATATATATATATATATATATATATAAATATATATAAATATATATATATACATATATATATATATATATATATATATATATATATATATATATATATTATATATATATATATATATATATATATCCATACATATATCCACACGTGTGTACATGTGTACATCAGTGTATACACACAATATTGTGAGCGTATTATGAAAAAATACATAACAACAACACTTAATTACATACATTATTCGTGTCAAATATATGATAGCTTTTCCATGGTTCCTGAAAATATTCTAAAGTAACTGACGCTTCTGAATTCTTAATATCTAGAGACTCATTGCTTCAGGACGATGTTCTTACCTTCCCATCGTTTCCGGTTGAGGGACACTAGTGATGTAATTTCACTGGAAGCGTTTCTTCAAAGTCGGCCAATGAGTCTTGGTTTCAGGCTGATAAGTTGTGTGGCCAGTCAGTCCTCTGTGAAGCCTGGCCCATATTTTGATGCCGTTAAAGGACGAATTAAGTCTTGTCACAGGGTGGTGGTGGTGGGGGGGGGGGGGGTAAATAAGAAAGGCAATAGTCCCCTCCCTTATTTCAAAGATGAATAATCACAGAGAAGTTTAAAGTCAGTATGATGATTCATGATTCCGTTTCTTGGTAATACAACAACGTCATCCGAAACCCAAAACTATTCGTGAATATTTTTTTATTCTGTCACAATATTCTACCGACATACAGATGAGCCTAAGCCGCAACTCACTCTGAACAACTGCAACATCACTGCAAAGCAATTGGTGCCAATTAGTCTGTTTTTACTAAAGTCATCTCGTGCAAAATGTCTTTTTCTCGAGTGTGATGGGGTTTCCCGAGCACACTTCACTTACGTAGTTCTGATCTTTGTGAAAATTCGGCTGTAGGGTTCTGAAAGATATTGCGCTAAGTAAACTGGAGCTTCTTCGCATAATTAACGTATGGAGATCGCTATCAACTTGACGAATTTAAAAGTTGAAAGCTTGCGAGGAATTTTTACACTTTTCGGATGTCCTGAAATTTCTCTGCATGGAATAGAACATCACATTTGCAACTTTTGCGATTTCCTTCATTGGGACGTGTAGCGTGTGCAGACCGATTACGGAAGCCTTTTCCCATTAGCGGTCCCATGAAACTCTTAAACGCAGGAACTGGATCGAAGTTTCACAGGCAACGAACTATGTGATAAACCATTTATTAACTGGTATCGTTTTGATGACCAGAACTCCCGAGGCAACTATCACACTGACGCGCACGATAACATGGGTACTACATGCCGTATAGTCGAGTGGTTGGCATTAAAGGCAAGCGCTGAGGAAGGGCGGATACCACCAAGAGCCAAGGGACGTCTGAACCTGGAGGGGAGATGCGAAACAACAGAGGTCTTTCTGCAGTTCTTAGCTTTAAGTTTAAGGAAGACGTTGGTGTAGTTTGGCAAAGGGCGTCTTCGGCTTCTCATGAAATCCAGCAGCATGGGTACCATTATGGTCTCTCTCCACCTCCGTCTCTGTCTTTATCTCTGAGTCTCTGTCTCTTTCCCACACATGATTTTACTCTCTTTCTCTATCGTATCAATTGACGGGCTTACCGTAATGTATGTTTCACAATCAATGCATGTCTCAGAAATTGATATGAACTGTTGTACAAACCATATAGGCATAGTCCTTATGCCTATTCATGTATGTATTGTATATAGCATGAATAAACTTTTTGAAATAAAATCACTCTTTCCCTCTCCCTTCCACTCCCTATTTATCTCTGAGTCTGTCTCTCTCTCATACACTCCTAATTTTACTCTCTCGCTTTCTCCCTCCCTCCCCTTTTCTATCTCTGAGTCTATTTGTGTTTGTATCTCTCTCACACTCACAATTTTACTCTCACGTGGCTATGTGTGAGACATGGCCTAACGCCACGTGGTTCCCCACATGGTTACCATGAGGCTAGGCAGGAAAGGGAACCAGAAATCTAACACTGACCCAGGCCACGCGAGGCCAGGTGTTATCTGACTTTTGATAAAAATCCATTTTTGATAGCACTAACGCACACATAATGTTCGCCCTGTCCTCTACAAGTAAAAGTCTGATGTACCGTTTCGATATTCAGCCCCTTTGTCAAAGTCCTTGATGGTGCAATCCCTTCGATGTGTATGGTACGTTTATTGCACCATTTTCCTTTTTCATGGTAACCACGTCTCTTTCTTTAATTGTGCTTAATAGTTGAAAATCTTCTCGTCTCAGGTCGGAGGTTTTTATCTGTATGTTTAATCTATTATCATTTTTTACTTGAATGATAATGATAATAATGATAACGATGATAGCATACACATTTTCAATTTAACGTTTCAAATTAAGACACCTAGTGAAGTCGAAATATTCAGGTACCCTTTTTTAAGTAAATCCCTTATCAAAAAAAAAAAAAAAAAAAAAAAAAATACTCAAAGTAAAAAACACAAAGAAAACATATGACACGCTCTTCCACACGCAATCGAACAGAATGAGAACCCCAACGGAAAAATCAAAATGAAAATTGAATAAGATAAAAAGACCCTCACACACACACACGCGCGCACTCATACATCGAAACATCACGGCGATTCGTCCGCGCAGAGAGGCAGCGAATCCCCGCGCGTGACGTAGAGATCAAGGATGCGACGTTACGTGAGCGCTACGTGGCGTCGCCGCGGGTTCGCCCATTCGTCGAAATCGTCTGAGTTTCTCTCTCCGGCGAAGGAGAGTCTTAGAAGGAGGAAGCGGGGAAGGATGGGGAACGGAGGTGGGGGATGGGGATGGGGAGGGGGGAGGGGGGGGATGGGGATGGGAGAGGGAGAGGGGAATGGGGTAGGATAGAGTAGGGGTTGGGACGTGGGAGGGACAGGGGGTTGGGGATGGGGAAGGGAGGTGGAGGAGGATCCTTAAGTCTTCGAGGTATATGAGTTTATGTGAGTTGATTTGAAGAAGAAAGAAAGAAGGAAATGAAAAAAAGAAGAGAGAATATATGTATATATATATGTA
>BOPN01000633.1:305140-310415 GCA_017312705.2 Penaeus japonicus
GCCCACCTCCCCCTCCCCCTCCCCCTCCCGGCGCGTTCAGGCCCCAGGGCGGGCCAGGATTCCGGCCAGAGCAGACGCTGGGCCAGCTGCCCCTCAACCCGCGGCCCGAGTTCGACAACCCCAACTTCATCCCTCACCAGGAAGTCTTCTCCGGGGAGGACGTGCAGCTCAACGGCGGCGACTTCGGGCCTCTCTTCGCCGACGACGTGCACGACCTCCGTCCGAGCCAGGAGCGGTTCCGCGACGAGGACGAAGGCCGCTTCGACGCCCCCCCGACCACCGAGTTCCCCCGCGACGCCCCGGAAACCCTCGTCCCCCACCAGCAGGGGGAGGAACCGCAGCAGTTCGAGGAGGAGACACAGGAGGTCGTCGAGGTCCTGTCGGCGCCCCCTTCCAGACGCCCGCACGCGCCCTCGCAACGCCCACGCCCACCCCAGAGCCGCTTCCCGTCGCATCCTGATCAGTTCCCTCTGGTAAGCATCTGGGCGATAGCATAGAGGGTGGGTGGGGGAGGGAGGGGGGAAGAAAGAAATATAAAAGCCAATAATCGAAAAATCTTTACTAATGGGACCGCGTGGGGAAAATATCAAATTATAATTGTTTTTATTCATCTTTTATTATCATTATCATCATCATCATAATCATCATCATCATTATCATCATCATCATCTTTACCATTATTATCATTATTACCATCATTATTATTATCATCATCATTATTAAACTAATCACAATCGTTATCATCATTATTATTTTCATTGTATTTTTTTTATTTTCATCATTATCATTATTACTACAATCACTATCATCATCATAATCATTGTCATTATTATCATAATGACGATGATGATAATGATGATAATTATAAAAATGATTATAACGATAATGATAATGATGATAATGATAGTAATAATGATAATGATTACAAAAATAACAATAACAATAATAGTGATAGTAATGATAGTAATAATGATGATAACAATGATGATAATAATAATGATAATAACAATGATGATAATAATAATGATAATAACGATAATGGTAATGACCATGATAATAATAAGTGTAATGGTAACAATAATGATGCTGGTTAGAATAATGATAAGAACATTGATAAAGTGATAAAGATAATTATATGCAGAATTTTTATGAACTGTTGATAGTATCAAGGAAAGTAGTAAATAGATAATCATCACTATTACTACTTAATGAAAAAAGGATAATAACAATTATAATGATAATGATAATAGTAACAGTAATAAAAGGTAGGAATGATAAAAATGATGATGATGACTATAATGATAATAGCAGTAACGATAAATATGATAATGACAGTAACAGTGATCATAGTAACAATTATCATTATAGTTATTACATTTATCATAATGGCGATGATAATGATGATGATAAGTTACACACACACACACACACACACACACACACACACACACACACACACACATATATATATATATTTATATATATATATATACATATGCATATCCACACATACATTTCTCTCAATATTTCCCCGCCATATATATATATATATATATATATATATATGTGCATGTGCGCATATGTGCGTGTATATGTAATGTATATATATATATATATATATATATATATATATATATATATATATATATATATATATATATATATATATAACTATACACACACACACACACACACACACACACACACACACACACACACACACATATATATATATATATATATATATATATATATATATATATATATACATATATATGTGTATGTGTGTGTGTGTGTATACACACACACACATATATATATATGTATATATATATATATATATATATATATATATATATATATACATATATATACACATATGTATATGTATGTATATATATATATATATATATATATATATATATATATATATATATATATATATATATATATGTATATATATATTTAAATATATATATATATATATGTATATATATAAATGTATAAATAAATAGATAAATATATATATATATATACATATATATATGTATGTATATGTATATATATATATATATATATATATATATATATATATATATATATATATATATATATATATATATATATATATACATATAGGTATACACACACAGACACACGCACATATTTCACACACCCACCTTTTCGAGAGAAACACATTCACACTCTGCACGCACACTTGCATGACGACCCGATAATCCCACGCGCAAACACGCCGCCACGTTGAGCTCGGCAGCCATTGGTCAGGGGGAGAAAAAGCACCACTTTCCCTCCTCTGCAACGAGACGACACATCACGACGACTTTCTAACCACACGCCCACCACCTGTCTCGTGCTCTGACTTAGAGGGGAACGACTATCCCTTTGCTATTCTGGGCTGGAGCTCATTGTATTATAGTGTATGAGTGTATTATCTTGTAGTGGCTGATTGTATGATCTTTTTAGTGTCTGAGTGTTTTATTTTTATATTTTTAAATTATTTTTAATGTTTGTTTCGTTTTTTATATTTGTATTATATCATTAGAATCATTATCAGTGTTACTTTCATTGTTATCATTAACATTATCGTTATTGATTTTATCATTATCATTATTACTAATTTTCAATATCATCGTCACTAATATCAGTCTTATTACTATTTCAGTTATCAATACTATTACTATCATCATTTTAGTAGATTTATTCTGAGTTTGGCGTCCGCTGTAACATAGCGTTTTGTATTTTTAAAAACTAATAATATAATTTTTATCTTCTAATAATGTAGTGTTCGCTATTTTTCTGTTTTGATATTTTCTCATGCATTTCACTCTCTGTTGGCCAGGGCTAGAATGCAACGATATTCGACTAAGTATACTTGATATTATCATATACTTAATGTTAAAGAAAAAAAAGTTGTTTTGACTTTAATCTTTCAAGTTTCAAGATGACGTTTCTTTTGCGCACTGAGTTTATTTGTTTGAATTGTTTACCTGCAATTTCACCAGTGACTGAGCGTTATTGTTTTTGTTCTCATTGTTTTCATTACTTTCGCTCTAGAAGTATTTTTGTGATCTTGATTAATCGCATTACTGTCATTATCATTACTGCTATTATCATTATTATCATTATCCTCATCATTATCATTATCATCTTTCTTGTTATCATCATTACCACCATTATTATCCTCCTCCTCACTCTCGTCATCATCCGCACCACTATTATTATCATCACTATCATTATGATATGATTATGATATTGACTGACCTAACCTAACCTCTTAACCTCCTCCTAAAAGAACAACATCATTGAAGAAGCGCCACTTCAGACCCGTCAGCGCCCCCTACGAGATCCCATAGTTCAGTACGAATACGACGATGAAGAGGAAGAAGAGGAAGAGGAGGAACCGGACCGCCTCTCGATCTTACTGCAAGACTCCCACTTCACTTGCACCTCCAAGAAGAACGGCTATTACGCTGACGAAGAGGTGGATTGCGAGGTCTTCCATTATTGCCAGGAAAACGTGAAACACTCTTGGTTGTGTCCCGAAGGCGCGTCTTTCCACCAGGTGAGTGTGGGGGAGGGGGAGGGGGGTTGGGGGGAAGGGGAATGTGGCGAGTTGGGTGGCTGGGAGAGTAGGGGAGCGGGAGGGAGAGAGGGAGCTGGGGAAGGAAAGGGAGAGGGAGAGGGAGAGGGGGAAGAGGATGGAGTTGAGGAGTGAGAGTGAGAGAAAGTGAGAGTGAGAGAGAGGATGAGAAAGAGACAGAGACAGAGAGAGAGAGAGAGAGAGAGAGAGAGAGAGAGAGAGAGAGAGAGAGAGAGAGAGAGAGAGAGAGAGAGAGAATATCAGAGAAGAAAAAAACAGAGAGAAAGAGAGGAAAGACAAAAGGAGAGAGAGAGCGTGGGAGAAGTTTACTCGATGTGTGCTGATTTGTGCTTCGTGATTTGGTGTTTTCTTTCCCTGTTAAGCTTGTAGTGAGAAATACAACTATTGACGAAATACTGATGCACAATGTCATTTATGAGAGGAAATAGAACTAGAGAAGAAATAACTGCCCTATCAATTAGAGTGAAATTAAGAAGAGGATAAAGCATTAACAGTTGAAATACATCCTTCAACTATTCTAACACACGTCCCATCTTCCTTCCTCAAGGTCCACCTGATCTGCATGCCGCGTTCCGAGGACAACATCTGCGCCAAGTCCTCCAAGTTCCACTTCGTGAATGAGTTCCTGTATAAGGAGGTCGACGGCGAGAACAAGACGTACGCCGACCGGTACTACCCCGAGGGCTTTGAGGACGGCGTCGCCAACCTCGAGGAGCGCCCAGTGCCCGTGCGCGACCTTCCTCAGCACAGCGATCCCATCCAACAGGATTTCGTGGAGGATTCCCGACCCGTGCCCCTTCCCCCTCGCCGCCCGGACGCCTTCCTGGACCGCCTCCCTCACAGGCCGCCCACGGGCCCGGCGCCACAGGAGTTCCGCCCATTCGAGGAGCAGCACGGCAGGCCCTTTGTCGAGAGGAGACCGGGCCAGTTCGCGAGGCCGCACCCACGCCCGAACGGACCTCAGCTCGGCTTCCAGGGATAGGGAAGGACTCGCCTTAATAACATATATTTAAACAACACCAGCCACGCGTGGAAGAGCTTGGCAACGTTGAAATATCAGAGAGTCCCGACTCGCGCTCACACTTACTCTCGAGGTTCGTGTTTTCAGTCTGATTCTCACGTATAACTGTTCAATGTTATTTATTGTTTCGAACCACAAACGGCCCTCTCCTGCCGCCGCGCCTGGTCACTCATCCAAACCTCACAGTCGCGTCACTTGAGCCAAAGGAAATTCTTACAACTATCAAGCGCCATTGTGAGAGTGAATTCGTCAAAGGGGAATGGCTCGAGATCGAATTTCGAGACAGTGAGCAAAAGTTCGAATCACCGAATCGTTATTTCCCTTCGAATCCAATGCTCGTCCATGACTATTGACTCAGATCGTGACTGAGTGCAGAGTGGGAAGGGCCCAGTGTGGTCACATTTTTTTGTAAATACGTTCTATTGTTATAAATATTTGTTAATCAAATTCTGTTATCTTGGCAGGGTTCTTGCAATCACCGCCTTGTATGTATAACTAAATATATATGAGCACCAAAATTGCTATTTCTTACTGTATTTTACTTTCCAACAGGAAGGACGTGTAGATCAGTGGCCGAAACTTATAACACAAACACAAACGCACACGCACACACAAAGGCATATATATATATA
>BOPN01000633.1:363230-373230 GCA_017312705.2 Penaeus japonicus
ATATATATACATATATATATATATATATATACACACACACATATATATATATATATGTGTGTGTGTGTGTGTATTTCTATGTATATGTGTGTGTTTGTATGTGTGTGTGTGCGTTTGTGTGTGCTATGATTTATAATATTCACCATGTTTATTAAGATATTACTAAATATCCCCATTGAGTGTGGAACGGGTGACCTATGGCTGGGTGGCCCATGCGAGATCGGTTCCGTTTGACCTTCCGAGCCAATTCAGTGATAACCCTTGAAAATTTAATTGTTTGTATCTATCCGTCACGTGTATTGCCTTTGTCTCGATTGGTATCCGTTTGCCCTCGTGTATCCTGGGATGTTTCTCTTACATAAGCGTTTGTATTTATTCCGATGAATGCAGCTGCAAAGAAAGTCAAGTGATTTTTTCTACTTTGATTTTTGTACACTGGGGAGGAAGAAGGTGATGCACTACACATCATGTTCACACGTCATACACGGAACGAGGGAATCGGACGAGCTAGGCTGTCATGATCGGATGTTCGTGATCAAGTTGGCATGCAAGCATTTACATCGTTGCCAAGTTGGAAATGTTTCTGATTTACTGTCATATTCAAATGACTATTGAAACGATAGACACGCAGATGGCTAAGATGAAAGAAAATTAGATACCAGTATAACATGCATGCCTTACATACGAAGTCATCCAGCATTCATATCGTGTCGTGAAAACGAGAGAATATATATATATATATATTCGAAGCATCCAGCTGACTGAGGGATGTCATGGCATCAATGTGCTCAGATCTCTGATTCTGACGAGTCTCGCAGCCTCTCGCAGGGTAGTCTATATCCAGGTGGAATCAGAGAAGTTTACTCGGTGACTCCCTTTAACACTTACACAGCCCTTCGTGTTAAGAATATTTCGAGTGGCTAGAACGGAGACGGGAGGACTCCAGAATAATTATTGCGAGGAGAGTGTTCTGATTGTTTTCGAGTGTGACACGTGTGTTTCCAAAGTACTTATGCTAGATCTTAAAACCCTGATTCATTTATAAACCGATTGCCTGGTGGACTGGCAACTAAAATGGGTTGAAAGTGTGAGAGAGGATAACACAGAGTGCTAACAGATTCTGGCGAGCAATGTATGGCCTCGTGCACGACCTTCACAAAGGACAGGTGCCGAAGAAGAAGCATCCAGCAAAGGAGCCGAAGAAGGAACCCACTGAGCCATGCTGTCGTCGCTTCCTTCGATCGTTGAAACGCTTCATCCTTCGACTTCGTGCCGCGGTCCTAATCCTCATGGCGACCCTTGGTATCCCCGCCTTTTACTTGACGCTTCACTTCCTGCTCGAACCGGGTCTTGCGACGCTGAGGGCACGATTCAAACCGGCCCTCTGCCGCGTCACCTCAGCAACGACCCTCGAGGGAAAGAACAATTGCAACTGGAGCTCGTGTCGCCAGGGTTGCACCGTGCAAGAGATGTTTCATTGCTGGAGGATACTCGTGCATGCCTATGAGGAAAACACAACACATCCAGGTCGACCGTTGGCTGAAGAGGCCACGGTACCTCATCCTACAATCGCTGTTGCACCGCAGCCATCACATCTAACGTCAGAGGCACCGTCTAAGACAAGCGACGCTGAGGTTGATCTTGGAAACAAAACTGCCAACTTCGAAGTGTCGGAAGAGCCTGGGTTCGGGGCTACCCGATTCTACAGCAGCGTTAAGGGTTGCGGTTACCTGTCTTGCGAAACGTGGGCGTCCCAGTACGCAACCATCGGCAAGACCTTCGCTTGCAACGTTAGCAATGACAGGACCTTCGCCGTGGCTTACGCGAACTCCGACGAAGCGGTCGTGCAGGTCGTCCTCGGAGTTTTGCCGTTGATCTTGACCGTCGTGTCGCTCCTTCTCATGTATCTGTTCTACTGGCGAAAGGGGGCGAACGACAGGACGCTCAAGCTCTCCCTCGACCCCGAGAGTCGGAAGGCGAAGTGGGAACAAGCGCGCGTGGAAATCCTCAAAAACATGGCCGGCGAGAAGAAAATCTCTCCCCTCGAACTGGGCATGGCCTTTTCCTCGGGGGTGAAAAGCAATCTGAAGAACCTAGCAGGGGAAGTCCACCGCGCGTGGAAGGCAAACGAGAAGGACAAAGTGAATAAAGAGAAAGGAAATAACCAAGAGAAAGAAAAGAACTGGGCGGAAGAGTGGCGAATGCTTGCCGCTAAGGCCTCGGTGCACCCAACCGTGTCACCTGCTCGGCGTTTCAACCAAGTCAACGTCAACTTTTCACCCAAAGCACACCTGTCCCTGAATGACTGATCATCACATACGTGTCTTATATCTCTCACTCTATGCTTCGTGTAACCCACGCTCATGTCATACTAATGTTCATAAAGCCATGTACTGTAATCTGCTTACTTCAGAAATATATTTCATTGCTATTATCATAGGGAGTTTTCATACATGTACGAGTATGGGAAACCTACTTTTCCCCTTATCAAGCCTTCCGAAAACACACCAGAAGCCACTGTTACTCCCACACCCAACACAAAGCACCAACTGTGATATTCTAAGCCCACCTCTGTGTACCCAGACTGTGTCTTCTCACTCTTTCTAAATTCATGTCTATTGGAAACAATAAAACGATGTATGTAAGACCAAGCTCTTTTATTTACTTTCTCAGCTTGATTTTGATCCGACAGGACCAATATGATAGCGTTACAGTACACACATGAATCAGACGGAAACGCCACAGAAACGAAAAAGTGTGTCCCCCATGAAGGGTTCTGTGGCATGACAAAATAGGTTTAGCTCAGAGGCATCGGGAACACACTTTTGCTGTCTTCGTCGGCCATACCATGTATAAACAGCGTCAGTAAATCATCTTTACACAAAAAAAACATATTCTGAAATAAATATTTTTTAATCTTTTTTGGGGATGGGTTGGGTGGGATGACCTAAGATACAGTTAAAAAAAAGATAGGTTTGGGGTTCATCACCTAATTCCCAGTGAAAATAATTCGCTTTGGTGCCCATTCATAAAAAGATATGATATTTTCAAACGTTTCTCGAATACACATATAGACCATGATAGACAACTAAGCGAGAGGAAAGTAGAAGATGAAAGAGTAAACTATCTATAAACAGAGCAAGAGCATAAACAGATAAAGATGTTTACCCACTTTACGTTCGAGATCCAGAACTACACACTAGCACCTCGAAGACAAGGCATGAGAAACCCCTATTAGCATGGAAGAGTTTCGGTCGATCCCTAGACAGGCATAAAATGAGTCAGACACACGTTCTCTATCTTTCGAGATGGTTCCGAGTGTCATTCTGGAATCGCGGATGTAAAAAAGGAGTAAACGAAGTGAAGAAAAGAAGAAAGGAAATATATACGACACGATCACTTAAAAGAAAAAACAAATGTAGACATTACAGAATAATTGTCACTTCGAGAGTCCCGAACACCTCAACTGCTTCGAGCAAAGAACGAATATCATCCACCAGTGCTTAGAGCGGGGTTACATTGTGGGTAAGATAGTGTTTTCCCAGCCACACTACACATTGAGGCACTGAAGACATACACCCATATATACCACGCACCCAAACGACCTGCTGAATAATGAAACAAAAAAACTCAAACGAAATATAACCAGGTATATTTCCATTCGGATTTCCCCCTCAAAATAGAGCACGCTCGTCCGTGATGCTTTTCTTCAAGTCATTAAACCCGGGTTACGTTCTCGAGCTCTCCTTAATACCCCAGCCAGGAGAAGCGAGAAATAACTGGATGGGCTAACCTGACGTGGATATAAATCAGTGTAAGGTCAGCGCTCAAGGCATCCCGACCCACTCGCTGCTTCAGTAGAAACGGGGTAATGAGATATCCACATGTTTTGTATCAAACTGTCAAGCTCAAGGTTATACTTTTCCTGGATGGGCCTTATCTATCTTTTCCATAGGTTGTTAATGAGCATCATCTTGATTCTTTACATCGATTACATCAAGTATTATCCCAAGTTTACTGTAGCATTATGCGATGAATACAATTAAGAGGTTTTATGCTTAAGTCCCCGACTATTACAGTCTTAGATGGTTTCATCTGTTAGGTAATACTACCTAGGAATCTTGTGCTAAAGAGCGTGTATTTTTTATGCGTTGTTATCCTGCTGTGCATTGGTAATAGTGTAACCATCATAACGTTATAAAACACAATGACAGTTTCTGTTCACTGAAATCGATGATAATTCTGGCGGTCATATTCATCTTGATATTTAATACTAATGACAAATGGAACATTGACATCAGAATGACGAAGAGAGAGAGTGAGAGTGAGAGTAAGAGTGAGAGTGAGTGAGAGTGAGTGAGAGAGAGAAATAGAGAGAGAGAGAGAGAAAGAGAGAGAGAAAGAGATGTACAGATAAACTCATTCAGAAACAGCGACTCTTGGTCATTACGATTAGCATTATCATCTTGACGGCCACTCTTCATTATCCTCACCGTAAAAAAAAAACAAGCTCATTTGCATAATCCACTCAAAATGGTATATTAGATTCCCCATCCCAGCACAGGAGGATGACGTCATCACTGGAAGACAGTTGTATAGTACTCACAGACTTTCGTGTATGACAAATCTTTTATTACGTCCAATTATATATACAATGAGTACATTGTGTGATGGTGTGGCATATCTTTACTTCTCTTGTTTTATTCCTTTCCTATTCTGGGAGCATAAGATTCGCCTTACATTTTTATTACAAGTTAGTCCTTTAAATTAGATTCTTTTAAAAGTATTTTTTTCTTAGATTAATACTATATCTTCAAGAAAAGAGACAAATTGAAAGTGTCTATCACGATAAAAAGAAAATAGACGTCGTAACAATCTTGCGTGCGCCGTCGCGACAGAGGGCTCCCCCTCGCGGCGGCGCTGGCCGAAAGAAGGAGAGGGGGGAGGGGCGTGGCGATCGACCTCCTCCTTTTACTGCTGGGTCACCGTCTCCTTCACCACGACGGTCTCGCCGCTGGGCAACACCGTGCTCTGGCAGGTGACGAAGGTGCGATGCTTGGCGCGGATCATGGAGAGGCTGCTCTCGGCAGTGTCGGCGCGCTCCTCGGCGGCCTCCAGTTCTCTCTGGAACCTGCGCACGCGGGACAGGTTGGTCGAGGACACGGACTCCTGCTGGCGCCGAAGGGAAGGGCGAGGGAGGGGGCGGCGAGGGGGCGGCGAGGGGGCGGCGAGGGGCGAAGGGTGGAGGGGTGGAGGGGGGGAGTGAGGAGGGGAGAAAGAAAAGTGTGTTTAGCAAGCTGATGTGTTGGGAGCATCGTGATTGTGTAGAATGGATGAGTCAATATATTTTGTTATCTGACTATTTCTATAGATTGAACTCTTTTACAGTGCAAACTGACACCATTAAACTTCTGAGTTGCTTAAAAGCTACATCTTTTTAGAAGAACCAAGAAAAGAAACATATAAACAAATATATCAAAAGAAATATTGTTGTAATATTGATTAATTGATATATCGTCCAAGGAAGAGACAAATACATACATACATACATATATACATACATATATATGTATATGTATATATATATATATATATATATATATATATATATATATATATATATATATATATATACATACACACACACCTCCGTATCTGTCAATCTTACGGCGCGGGTTCAAGTCCCGGTCAGGGAGGTAAAAATTTGTATATATCAGCTGGCGCTTGTAGACATTGATCTTCTCGTAGGTCTTGTCGAGGGTCTCCTGGAGGATCTGGATGTTCTTGTGGTCCTCCTCGACCTGAAGCACGAGCTCCTTCACGTTGCGCTCCTTCTTCCTCAGGACCTTGATGGTCTCCTGGTGGCGGCGCTGTTCCTCGTCAAGGGCGATCTCGAGGTCATGTACCTGCGTGGAGGGAAGGAGGGAGAGAGAAGGAGAGAGAGAGAGAGAGAGAGAGAGAGAGAGAGAGAGAGAGAGAGAGAGAGAGAGAGAGAGAGAGAGAGAGAGAGAGAGAGAGAGAGAGAGAGAAAGAGAGAGAGAGAGAGAGAGAGAGAGAGAGAGAGAGAGAGAGAGATGTTAAATGTTATCCAAAAAGATAAAGGTATGGCTATCATAGTGTTCAGATTCCTTTATGCGGCAGATTATATGTCACTTTGATTCAGATTGGCTTTCCCTTAAACCATCCCGGCTCGAGTCAGACAGTTCTTTCAATTAACTACATCTAAACATCTTGGATTCGTACCTTCACACGAGTCTATTTCACCCCAACCCTCCAATCTCTCTCTCTCTCTCTCTCTCTCACACATACACACTCACTCTAACTCCAGGATTCAACTTAATCAAAGGCTCTTGCTCACCCTAACCCTCCACCCTTACACACACTCTCCCTCCACCCACACCCATCTCACCCTCACGCTCCACCCTTACACACACTCTCCCTCCACCCACACCCATCTCACCCTCACGCTCCACCCTTACACACACTCTCCCTCCACCCACACCCATCTCACCCTCACGCTCCACCCACACCCATCTTACCCTAACCCTCCACCCTTATACACACTCTCCCTCCACCCTTACACACACTCTCCCTCCACCCACACCCATCTCACCCTAACTCTCCACCCTTACACACACTCTCCCTCCACCCTTACACACACTCTCCCTCCACCCACACCCATCTCACCCTCACGCTCCACCCTCACTCACCCTAGCCTCCAACTTGGAGATCATCCTCTTGGTGTTGACGAGCGAGTTGGCCTCGACGTTCTCGATGCGGATGTTGAGGTTCTTGACTTCGACTTCGAGAGACTTCTTGATGGACTCGATCTTGACGTAGCGCTCCTGTTCCTCGTGGAGGATTTCGACGCTGCGCTTGAGTTCGATGCTCACCTTGTTCAGGCGTTCCTCGCACAGCTGTTAGGGCGTAGGGAGAAGGGGGTGTTTGGGATTAGTATGTTTCTTTTCTTCTTTTTTTTTTTTTTTTTTTTTTTTGGGGGGGGGGAGGTTTGATCTATCTTTTCGAATGTATAATCGTTAGTTTGGACGCGTCGAAAAGTGGTTTTGCGTTCAAGATTGATATTCTTTCGTATGTAAATTATTACGAACGATACTATATATATTTTTTTTTTTTCAATCAAAGTATATCAACATTTATGGAACGTTTCACCCAATAATTCAATTCAAATCGGCTCGAAGGATCCTCATAACCCCCCCCCCCCTAAACTTAATCAACCGAATGCCAAAGCTGAACGCGATCGTCCGTCACTCACCCTCAGTTCCTTGCTGACTTCATCGTAATCTCCGGCGATGACGCAGAGCTCCTGTTCCAGCTTAGCCTTGGCGTTGGTCAGGTTGATGTTGATGGTGGTCATGTCCTTGATGCGGGCGGACGCCTCCTCGTACTGCATCTCGGCGGAGCGGCGGCCACGGATAGCCTGTGGGAAGAAAAGGAAGGAGGAGGATTTTAATCGTTATTTCCTATTATTATCTTTATTTTTGAATTTTGTATCTTCATTTTTTTATTACAGGGCTGGGTGGTGGCGGTCTTGAGGTAGAAGAGAGGCTGATCGTTTTTTTTTTCTTTTCTCTTCTTTTTCATTTTTTTTTTTTATAGATATGAAATCATTACGACTACAACTGATAAGAGCTGGATGGAAATTGGGGGATGGGGAGGAGGAAGAAGAGCAAAATGGGGGGATGCGGAGAAAGGAAGAAGAGGAGGAGGAAGAAGAAGAAACGGAGGAGAAGGAGGGAGAAAGAAAAGGAGGAGGGTGAGGAGGCAAGAGGGAAAAAAAAAAAAAAAAAAAAACAGAAGGGGAAGCATAATGGCGGAAGACAGCGAAGTCAAACGAGAGGAACTGCCAAAGCTACTCACGCCTTCAAGATTGGCGCGAGCTTCCTCGTACTCGGCGGTGAGGGCCTGGACACGGCGCTGAGCAACACCATACTGGTCGAGGGTCTGCTGAAGCTGGCGCTGGATCTCGTCGTAGTGAGTCTGGAGCTCCTGAAGGTGCGGGAAAAAACGAGAGGAGATTAGCGGCTATGCGTCAGAAAGGAAAAAAAAAAAGATGTTCGGTTCTTTTTTATCGTGTCATTTTGGAGATTTATAATGATGGACACTAACTATGATATTGTAAGAATTTTCTAAAAAAGGTAATCATTCGTACAGTATCTTATGACAAAAGTATGATTAGCTATTATGCAATTCAGTCCTTCATAGCATGAGCAGGATTGCAATGATGAACACTATTATGATAAAAAAGGTTTACATTCTTTACGCTTCATATTCAAGTTGCATTATGGAGCAATTTATCATCATTATTCACTTTCTTTTGTCATTTATTTATCTATCTAATTACACAGCTAGCAATTTACGTCTCAAATTGTCTCTTATTTTATGATAATCAAAGGACAAGTAAAACGAGAGAGAGAGAGAGAGAGAGAGAGAGAGAGAGAGAGAGAGAGAGAGAGAGAGAGAGAGAGAGAGAGAGAGAGAGAGAGAGAGAGAGAGAGAGAGAGAGAGAGAGAGAGAGAGAGAGAGAGAGAGAGAGAGAGAGAGAGAGAGAGAGAGAGAGAGAGAGAAGGAACGATAGATAGAAAGACGGACAGATTAATAGAGAAAGAGAGAGAGAGAGAAGAGAGAAATAGATGGATAGATAGACAGATAGAGAGAGAAAGAGATAGATAGATAGAGAAAGAGAGAGAGAGAGAGAGAGAGAGAGAGAGAGAGAGAGAGAGAGAGAGAGAGAGAAGGAAAGATAGATAGAAAGACGGACAGATAAATAGAGAAAGAGAGAGAGAGAGAAGAGAGAAATAGATGGATAGATAGACAGATAGAGAGAGAAAGAGACAGATAGATAGAGAAAGAGAGAGAGAGAGAGAGAGAGAGAGAGAGAGAGAGAGAGAGAGAGAGAGAGAGAGAGAGAGAGAGAGAGAGAGAGAGAGAGAGAGAGAAGGAAAGATAGATAGAAAGACGGACAGATAAATAGAGAAAGAGAGAGAGAGAGAAGAGAGAAATAGATGGATAGATAGACAGATAGAGAGAGAAAGAGATAGATAGATAGAGAAAGAGAGAGAGAGAGAGAGAGAGAGAGAGAGAGAGAGAGAGAGAGAGAGAGAGAGAGAGAGAGAGAGAGAGAGAGAGAGAGAGAGAGAGAGAGAAATAGAGGGACAGAGAGAAGGAAGGAAAGAGAGAAGGATAGATAGCAGCAAACGAACCTGGAGGGAAATGGCCTGCTTCTTGACAGTCTTCTGGAGGTCGATGTTGCACTTGTTGGCTGTGTCGAGGCTCATCTCCAGCTCGGTGATGGTGACCTGCATCTTCTTCTTGACCTTGGTGACCTCAGACTTGAGGCGGGTCTCGGCCTCAACCACGCGGGCGTTGAGGGAGTCAACTTCGATGGCCATCTGCTTGCTGCAATCACAAGGAGAAAGCACGAGGATTAGAAATGGTTGTGGGGCTGTGTGAAGGTTTATTTCAAGTTGTTTCAGTTTCCGGAGAAATGAGGGTCTTTTTACGCACGCACACACACACACACACATACACACACAGACACATACACACACACACACACACAATACACACACACACACATATACACATACAGACACAGATACACACACACACACATACACTCATACACACACACACACACACTCATACAAACACACACACAATCATAAACACACAGAACAGAAATAATCATACAATAGCCAGCGGCATGATATGCACTTACACCGTAACATAAAAATACCTTTTTGGATTTCACGGTTCTCTTTCCTTCTCGTCTGACGCAATAGGTGTCACCTACGCCATGCCAGACGTCATGTCGCTCAAAATGACAAATGTGACGTCCTCACTTTAACGTCAGTGGGTGATTTGGATTACAATTTACTTTCTGTGATTACAGTTCTTTTGTTGTCATAAAAAATATATATATAATGCCTTTTTCAATCATAGTGTAGATATGTTTTGTGTGTTCCCTGTGTTATCTTCT
>BOPN01000633.1:380730-383230 GCA_017312705.2 Penaeus japonicus
TGGCCATGTAGTCGATGTTCATCTCGACCTTGGACGGCTCGACGATCAGGTCATAGTCGCAGGTGTCGGGGCGCGGCTTGAATACGTTGACGAAGCGGGCGCGGCTGCTGATCCTGCGGCACTCGCTGGTGCGGGAGCCGATCTCGCCCGCCTTGTTCAGGACGCGGGCGTGGACGTCGGACAGCAGCTCGTCCTTGAGGAGAGGGTGCTTGGGCCGAGTGGTGATGCGCTCGTGCTTGGGGAAGATAAGGGCCTTCTTGGGTTTCCTGCAACTCTTGACGAAGAGCTCCTCCTCCTCCTCCTCCGGAACGACGGAACGAGGCAGGGACTGGCTGCGAGCCCTGCGTGCGGCGAGCGATGACCTCAACATGTCTAGAGCGGCGGTCCCGTCGGTGTCGTCCTGCGCTTCCTTGTGGTAGACGTCCTGCACGTCGCCAGCGCGGGACCCGAATCCGTGCATTTCGTCATCAAGGTTGCGCAGGCACATGCGCAGTTGGTTCCTGGCACTGTTCATGTCAGTTAGTTCATTGACACACTCCATCATCCTCCTCACGTCATCCTCGCGTCGCACCCTGTTCCTCAGGGTCAATCCGTCGGCCACGGCAGCCTCGATGTTGCGAGGCTCAGGGTGCTCCCGGATGATGGAGTCGGCGCGCTCGTTGATGCGGCTCATCTTGTCGTACATCTGACCAACCACTTCCTCGAACTTCGAGTCGAGCATGCGCATCCTTTCGCGACGAGTCTCGAGTTCCTTCTCGTGCTCCATCCTGCTCTGCGAGAGTGTGCTCAGAACGCTTGCGAACTCGGCGGAGAGGTCGTCGACGTAACGAGGGCGAGGAGTTAGCTCGCGGTACGAGTAATCGACGAACTGAGGCTGAGGAGAGACCTCGCGGTAATTAACCACGGGCAGAGGCGAGGTCGAACGATAGTCCTCGTAATCCTCGAACTCGTGGCCTTTCTTGTGAAGTTTTCGGTAGTCTACCACGTAGGAATTCTTGACCAGCTGCACGAACTTCCTTGTCATAGACCAGTTCGTGTGGGTTCGCCTCAGAACGTTGCTCAGGCCGAGGGTGTCGTTCTGTCTGATCTTTGCGCGAATGTTCTCACCTTTGTCGATATATTCGTCAATTTCACAGTTCTTGTACCGCCTGAATGGTTTCCTGGGATCAAACTTTTTCATGCACCGCTCCTCTAGCATAGGCAGATGAACCTCGTCTTTGTTGGGCTTGCCACCGTGATCCTTCTCGTCCAGATAATCTATCATAGACTGGTAACTTTGCACACCGAACCCGAAGTTATCAGCGTAGACGTAAGTGGGCGGTTTATTCCAAAAGGATCCCGGGCGCCTCTTCCTCGCCCTGTGTTCCTTCTCCTCGAGTCGCTTCAGCTGTTCTTCCACGGGAACAGAAGCCTGACTGTCGCCGGTCGCCGATTCAGACGCGGCAACGGCTACCGCATTTTCTCCGGCGGTATCGTCCATCTTCCCGTTCTTTTGGTAAGTCGCCTAATTTGGGACTCGACTCCGTCCAATCAGCAGCTGGCTCGGAGGCGCTGCCGCTCTTTTCTTATTCTCAGCGGGAAGGGAGCAGGACTTGAGAGGAAGCGCTTTCGAGTCAAGTTCCGTTACCGCCGCCCACCGCCGCCCTCCGGACACTACGCTCTCTTCCTCGCTTATGATCAGAAGCCACAGCGGTCAGTGGTTGTGGGTGGAGGTCTTGGCAGGCAGGAGATGGCACCTCCCCCGCCCCCAACGGTGGCATTTCAGGTGCCAGGCCCTGCGGGGGTGCCCATTCCACCAATCACAGGCCGTCTCCTCGCCCGGTATTTCGCGGGGAGGGGAGAGGGGAGGGGAGAGGGGAGGGCATTACCGAAGATAACGCTCAGAAATTACACGTAGAAATGCAGAATAGTAATCTATTCCTTCCCCATAAGATCACAGACCTTAGGAAAGCCGTTAGCCGCTGTTTGTTATTCAGGTGTAATGCAAATATAAGAGGAAAACGTAATGCGTTATGTTATGCGTACAGCAGAAGGGGGCGTGGTCTGGCTCTCTTCTCTGCTTACCGAATGACGTCAGTTCCCCCCCCCCCCCCCACTCTTTTCGACCCCGTCCCCCCTTCATGAATGACGTTATTGTAGAGAAAAATAAAAAACATACAGTGGATAATCTCCTTTTAGATTCTAACAATACCACTTTATACTTTAAACGGAATGAGTATCAATAACAATAGGCTGTAGTAATATCATAAAGCTGGATAACACGTAGTAAAGTCTTTGTATTACTTTCACGTTATAGAACTAAAGCAAAAAGTCCTGTCTCAGAGATCTCCTATTTAGCTTGGGATTAAGTGCTTGGAGAACCCGATTATTCTTATCGTTTCCCCGATACGCCTTAATCGAGTGATTTCCGAAAGCATTTTAATTGGAAATGCAAATTAAACCGTATCTTTGTCTTTTTTTTCTTTCATTATTTGTCTTTCTTATTGCCGACTTTGTTAGG
>BOPN01000633.1:388230-405730 GCA_017312705.2 Penaeus japonicus
AATGGAGGTGTCTCTTAAGTGACTTTAGGAGGAGAATCATTGGCTGTGTTGATTCTAAGGGAAATGTATTCTTGGTAGTAAACAAATGACGTGGTTGGCAATGTTGGGATATTGATGCTACTGTGTCTTTGTGAACAGTACTGACAATCTTCAATAGGTTATTGGTGAATGCATAGCGAAACGAGTAAATGGGTAATTGCTAAATGTGAGTGTGTTTGTTTATATATGTTTATGTGTGTGTGTGTGTGTGTGTGAGTGTGTGTGTAAGTGTATGTGTACATGTGTGTTTGTACTATATACGTGTGTATTTATCTGCAATAGCACCACTTCACGTTTCATGTCACCGAAACAACTAGTCGTAAATACATCCCACTAAAACAGTAAACCATAGAAAACATCAAAGAAACTCAGTGACTCTTGTACCAGCCACTAAAATGCCTTACAACCATGGCTTTAAATATCACTAAAGGATTTCAAGCTCAAACCCAAGAACCAGAAGACACAAGAATAAAGAACAAGACAGAAACATCTCTAATGAACAAAACTTTTGGAGAACAAACGTCGTCGGTAAAAGGAAGACTAAGCGATAAACATCAGCGATGATGGCAATTCATCTCTCCGTCAGACAGGGTTGCTGCACTTGAGAAATTATAACACTCGTAGTATTGCCAAAGTAGCTCGTCTTTTCTCCCTTTCTCCCTCTTTCCTCTCTTTTTCCTACCCTTCCTCCATTCCTCCCCTTTCTCCTCTTATCTTCGTTCCCTTCTCCTTACTCCCTCACCTCGAACGACCTTCGAGGTGTCTCAAAGAACGCTCGCTACAAAGGCTATCATAAACTGAACATCACTTGTTGACACGGGAGAGGATATGATGTGTGGAGAAAGTTAAACTCCGGCGTCTCTTAACTCACACATTCCTTGGCTCGACACGGCACTAACATCGTGAATTTGCCGCGGCAGCACTGCAGGAGTTGGGCTAAAGCACATACTTGCCTTTGCAACGTGTGTTTTACGGTGTATTGCGTGGATGGCATAAGGTGAGTGGGATATGGGGATGGGGGATGGGGGTGGGGCAGGGAAGGGAAGGGAAGGGAGGGAAGGGAAGGGAGGGAGGAGGAGGACGGAGGGCGAGGGAGGACAAGGGAGGTGGAGGGAGATGACGGGAGGAGAGTGATTGTAGGAGGAAAATTGAGGAGTATCGGTGACGAAGGTGGAGGGAGGGGAGTAGGGGGGGGGGGGGGGTAAACGGACTCGTGCACCCGACAAGAGAATGTCATTTTGTCATAATTATACGCGTAAGAATGCCTGCGACCTGTAAATATAGCTCCAAAGAGAGAAGCTAGTAAATCTGCAGTCTAGTAGGTGAAGAACATCATTACACGTAACGTTCATTAATAGACGGACTTATAATACTACAGACCAACAAACCCGATGCAAGAAGAGAGAGAGAGAGAGAGAGAGAGAGAGAGAGAGAGAGAGAGAGAGAGAGAGAGAGAGAGAGAGAGAGAGAGAGAGAGAGAGAGAGAGAGAGAGAGAGAGAAAACGGAATGTTAACGAAGAGTGAAGAGAAGATACAAACAAAAATGTACAGATAAGTGTGGAGTGCCAGCGTGCGCGAGAGGAGACGAGGCGGAGGAGTGATGAGGGACAGGGAAGAAGGAGCAGCTCAGGAAAAGGAATGCATGGGAAGTGAAGGACGAAAGTGATACACAGGGAGAGGGGAGTGAGGTGTGTGAAGGACATGAGTTGCGTTCCTCATGTCAGGGGTGAAAGAGGGGAAGAGGAGATAGCGAGATTCCAAGAGTTCAAGGAGACAACGCTAATGACCTGCATAGGAAAAGGTGGTATGCGGTTTGGGATGATATTTATACAGGGCTTCCTTGTTCGAGGCACATCGGCTTCCATTCTCCATTCCCCTTCTCGCGATGTTTGTACATAAATAAACACAAACACACACACACACACATACCCACACATACCCACATAGATATATATATATATATATATATATATATATATATATATATATATATATATATATATATATATATATTCCTTCTTCCTTGTCTCTCTCTCTCTCACCCCTCTCTACTTGTTTTTCTCTCTCTTCTAAAAACACCTAGTCTTACAACAACATTAACAATAAACAACCATTCACACAGCCCCCCCCCCCTTACTCTCACTCATTCTCTCTTTCTCTCTCTCTCTCTCTCTGTGTTTGTCTCTCTCTCACCGCGTAGCTGAGATACTCCTACCGACCTGAAGTCCATGCTTGGCTGCGAAGTGACTTTAACATTTTGGCATAATCCCACACCTCCAGAATGAGACCACGAAGGCACACATATTTTCACTTAAGTGGCCTTCCTTCTTTTGTTTTTGTTTTCTTTATTTAGAATATGGAAGAAAAATTGTTCGGATGAGCTTTTCGAAATGGGTGGTGCGATTATGATAATTTCAAAGGATGCAGCTTGGTTTGATTTGCATATGTGTATCTTATAGTTTCGTATATGTGTGTCTAGTTAGGATGTCTCAATTGATTATGTGTTAGAGTTTTTATAATAGCTCGATATACATTATTCTTTTGATATTTATCTGTCTGTTTGTCTCTCTCTGTCTTTTTTCTTTCTCTCTCTCTCTCTCTCTCCCTCAATGTCTCCCCCCCCCTCTCTCTCTCTCACCCTATCACCTAATTCGGTATCCACATATATATATATATATATACATATGTAGGCCTAACTATAAAAAAAAAACAAATTCCTTGTTTTTTTCCCTTAATACATTCTTTCTTTGGGTTCCTAGAAACATATGGACATTCATCCTACAAAGAAATTCTTGGTTATTCCACTAACTAGAACGAAGATATGAAGATTAAGAATGATGGTGTTGGTATTGGTAGTGGTGGTGATGGTGATGATGATAATGATGATGAGATGATGGTGATGATATTGATATAAATGATGACGATAATGGTAATGGTAATGGTAATGGTAATGATAATTATGGTGATAATAATAATATAAAAAATAATAACAATAATAGCGATAACAATAGCGGTAACCATAACAACATAAATAATCAAAGGAATTATGAGAACAAAAAAAAGGAAGAAGAAACAGAAGAGCCAAGATAAAAGCACCTGCTCATCTGCTGGCAATGCGTCATTTGCCAACATCTTAAGACGGATTTATAAAAAGGAAAAGAAAAAATGGAAAGGATTGATATAGTGACAGAGAGAAAAACAGAGAGAGGGAGGGATGGAGGGGAGGAAGGGAGGGAGGGAGAGATAGAGGAAGGGAAAGAGGTGGCGAGAGAGAGAGAGAGAGAGAGAGAGAGAGAGAGAGAGAGAGAGAGAGAGAGAGAGAGGGAGAGTGACAGTGACAGTGAGAGGGAGAGGGAGAGAGAGAGATAGATAGATAGATAGATAGAGAGAGAGAGAGAGAGAGAGAGAGAGACAGAGAGAGAGAGAGAGAGAATGAGAAAGAGAGAGAGAGAGTAATCAACAGAGGGAGATACAGAAAGATAGAGAGAGTCAGAGAAAGAGAAAGAGAAAGAGAGAGCGACAGAGAGACAGAGAGAGAGAAAAAGAGAAATGATCCCCACCGCCATGCCCGCTCAACACCAGCTCATGCGCGACCGATGTGGCACTGTGGGATTACCACAGTGCCTGAGAGAGGTAATTCTGACCCGGGTCATCCCGTGGCACAGTGCCAAACGCTCTTCTTATAATGGTGTCGCAAGTCGACGCTGTGTCTTCTGTGTAGGAATAATATATCCTTTGATTTTCCCGTATGAGCAGATATCGTGCCGTATGCTCAACTGTCACAATCTGTCATGCTATATTCTGTTTGTGTTATATTCTTGGATTACGAATAGGATATGTGATCAAGAATTATGGAGTAAATTAATACAATATTGGTCTTTAAATTTAATCTTCATATTTAAACGTTAAGTGCAAGAAGGTCAGAATGCATACCTCACTCTAGACAAATACAAACAACAGAGCTAATCACCTGCAAGATTTCAAAGGAAGATCTGATACGTCTGTGAAGCAAGAATTAGTCTTACCTTCCCCTGCCTCCCCCCTCCCCTCCCCCCGTATAATGCTCCCCACCTATTCTTCGTTAAAAAATATGGATCAACAAACAGCCAAGGACATAAACAAACCTCAAGTACAACGGAAACGAAGTAAACAAAGTGGGAGAATAAACAGATCGAAAAGAAGAAGGAAAAAAAGTGCTGGCATTGCGTGCACAAAAAACGGTATGCGGATGTGAAAGAGGCGAATGGTTCCCCGTGGCTGGTTGTGTGGGAGGATACTGGCACTGGCACTAAAACAGGGGGCACTGATACAAAGTACACACAAAGAAAAATACAATAAAGAGAAAGAAAAAAGAGAGGATTTAAAAAGGAAGGAAAGAGAATGAAAAAAGTTTATTTTTTTATTTTTGGTCTTCTGTCCAAATAAATAAATCGATGAAAAGCAGTGGACTAAACTTTGGATAGAAACTGGCAGGTGGAGATTTTCCTAATCGGCATATGCTCACACTCAGGAGAGAAAATTATGTTTATATGTATACATACATACGGGCTAGTAAAACAAAATGGGTATATGATCTAGTCAACAAAAACAAACATATCATATATATATACACACATACATACATACATACATATATATATATATATATATATATATATATATATATATATATATATATATATACACACATATATATATATATATATATATATATATATATATATATATATATATATATATATATATATATATATATATAGATATAGATATATATACTGCAGGGAACACAAATTTAGCGTTACGATGCTTTTCTTGAAGATCAAAAACATTTCATTTCTCAACAGTTATATATATTTCCCAGTCACCATGTGCATCCGAAGAGAAAGAAAGTAAAAAAGTATGTTTGTGCATGCCATTTCCTGTGTCACCGGTATATATAGAGAAATCTGGTCGGCGATCGGTCTGTAATTATAAAAAAGAGGAGGGAGGGAGGGAGGGAGGGAGGGAGGGGGAGAGATAGAATAAAAGAGTAAAAAAAGAGAAGAAAGTAAAGGACATTGCCCTCTTCATGCCATGCCAATCAGTAAACCCCATCGATACAGGCATCACATTTGAGCAGGTGACCTTATGCAACATCTCTCTAATCTTGCACACCAACTCGGCGACAGCCTGAGAATGCACCTCCATGGCTGGTCGCGTTCTGAGCTCTGTTCATTTTCGCAACAGCGTGAACTAATATAGACAGCTATTAAGTACACCCTTTCTATTGATTCCTTTATAGATCAACAAACCAGCATGATGTTTTCGCAATTTATATTTTTCGAACTTCCTTTTTTTCAATCACTTTGGTTGGGGATATTCAAAAATGTTTTCAAGATTTATTATTAGATTTATCATGAGGGCTGCACCTTGTCGAAAAAAACTCATAATTTTGGTCTCATATTACTTTTAAATAAAAAAAGAAAGGCAGAGGCGCTTGTTAATTATCTATTCTTACTACATAAAATTGATAAAGGAATGAAAACAAAAACAAAAACGGGTGAGAATGATTTTTTTCGTCTACTTAATTTCCTCAGAGAGTGAGATAGAAAGAGAAGGAGAAAGAAAGAGAGGAAAAGAGAAAACGGTAGTGATAGATAGACAAAGAGAGAAAGAGAAAGAGAGGGATATAAATAGATAGAGAGAGAGATAAATAGGTAGATAAAGAGAGGAGTAACGGAAAAAGACGTAAGCAAGTAGTACGATTAATGTCAAAGTAGACTATCTTAAGTTTGTTTTTCCAACAAATTTCTTAATCTTGCAGATATCTAATATTAGAGGAGGTTTGCCGAAGACTATAATGGCGGAGCCTTCATCAGCATAATTGTAACATGAAGTAGTTACTTTGCTGACATTAATTAAATGCTGCCGAAGTTAATTGCCCGCATAAGACACTTGTCAGGACAAAGGCAATCTTATATATTGTTGCTTCGTTGTCAACATCAATTAGAGGTTGCAAAAGTAAATCACGGGAGAATTTTATATTTAGGTGCTTCGTTGCCAACATGAATTAGAGGTTGCAAAACAAACACACAAACACATTATTTCTCTCTCTCTCTCACACACAACCACACACACACACACACAAACACACACACACATACACACACACGCACACACAAGCAAACATACAGATATATAAGCAAGGCTACGAAACCCAAGTACTGCCTGCTGACAGTACCTTCAAAATAACCTCGTCCATGAGAACTCGCATCAGACAAAGAAATAACAATACCACGCACCGCGAAAGACTCAAAGCGTGAGGCTAAACGAGGCTACGCTGTGGTATGACGTGAAGGAGAGTAAATATAGCGGGGAATTATCAACACATAGTTGGCGGGCGGCCTGCAGGTCGGCACCCACTACACGCCACGCAGCGCCCACGTTCGCGTGTGGGTTCTCGGTGGTCGGAACATCATGGGTTGTAACACTAGGGGGTGTTCTTTTCGACGGTTCGTAGGTTGGGTTGGGTTGGGTTGGGTTGGGTTGGGTTGGAGTGGGTTGGGTTGGGTTGGGTTGGGTTGGGTTGGGTTGGGTTGGGGTGGGTTGGGTTGGGTTGGGTTGGGTTGGGTTGGGGTGGGTTGGGTTGGGTTGGGTTGGGTTGGTTTGGGTTGGGTTGGTTCGGGTTGGGTTGGGTTGGGTTGGGTTGGGTTGGTCTGGTTTGGTTCGGGTTGGGTTGGTTTGATTTGGGTTGGGTTGGGTTGGGTTGGTTTGGTTCGGGTTGGTTTGGGTTGATCTGGTTTGATTTGGTTTCGGTTGGGTTGGTTTGGTTAGGTGAGGTAAGAGAAGCCCGTAATATATATAAAAGGTAAGGCAAGGCTAAACGTAAGGCTAGACTGCATTAGGTTAGACTAGATCAGGTTGGGACTTCAAGTGATATAAGGCTAAATGTGAAAAATTACCAAGTAAATGCCATTGCTATTGCCATGTAGCGAATAGTGTAGTTTAAATGTAAGCATAATTTGTCTTGGATAAAATTAGTTTACCGAAGCCTTTTAAAAGACAACAGTGACAGTTTCCACGGGCTTAAAATATATCGTCCTCTAAAAAAAGGCCGTTCCTAGTTATATATTTAGACGTCACCGCCGCACACACACACACTCTTTGGCATTATCGTTTATGTATGTCCTCACCACTCAGGATGTAAAGAAGTAATTTCAAAGTACTTTTAGGAAAATTCGTATTCCCTGATGTAGTCATAAGAAAAAAAAAGAGACATTTCGAAATGCGGAGCTCAAAATAAGTGATATTTTAATTCAATGTTGTGCTGTCACATTAATTTGTGCAAGTGCAGGGATTTATTTAGACGATATGTGTTTTTTTTTCTTACCCTTCTATTTTTAGATCAAAAATAGTGTAATGGAAATTTCTGTTAAACCTCTGAACATATTTTTCCTATATTTGCTCGCGAAATCCCTTTAAATCTTCATTTACATGAAGAAAAATTTCTAAAGTGAAATCGTAAATGGTTTTAGAAAAGTTACTCCCACTTGAGAGCTTTACTTCTCGTTTTCTTTTGCATTTCTCCATTTTCTTTAATAGAGTCGATGTCACCACAAACTACTGAATTTATACAATACACTGTTTATACTCCAGAGAATGATATGCAAATATCCATCAGGTAAGCAAATGCGTAGAACGAAGCGTGTCTTTTAATACAAGTACCGCTATAATATAACAGCAGACACCCTCGCCAACAATTCCAAACAAAACAAAATTGACAGATAACAAATATACTCTCAAACCCTCTCATATTCTCCCCCCCATCACTACCAGACATAAAATGCACAACTCACACCTTCTCTCATTCTCCCACCTTCGCAAATAAAAAATACTAAAAAAACGCCAGTCGAGGAGTACTCACCGAACAGACTCGAGCTCCTCCTCGCGAATGTGGATTTTCTTCTCGATCTCGATCCTGTAGCTCTGGTACTCGTTGCTGATTTTGATGAACCTGGTCTCCTCATCCTTGCGGGCCTGTGAGGGCGAGGTTGGAGGAGGAGGACGTCAGTATTTGGAGTATAAATGAGGGGGACAAGTTTCTCTCCCTTTTTTTTTTTCTTTTTTTTTCGTTTTTGATGAGGTGTTGAATGAATAGATCCCTCTGAGTCGTGAATACTGTCAGTTTGAAGGATGAGTTTACTTTATTTTTTTTTGTTCGTGGGGGGGCGGTGAGTGACTACAAATAGGTTCTTCTGGGGAAAAGGCTGGATGTTTGTGCGCTATTGAAGGGAACTTCAGGTGAGGGGAAGAATGAAGCTGGACTATAGCGGCGATGTATGTAAGCTTCGAGGTAATTATATGTATTTATGTATATATATATATATATATATATATATATATATATATATATATATATATATGTAATCTTTTTTAAGGAAAATTGGTCACTAATGAAGAGTGAAGTCCAGGATGTGATTATCGTAATGTTTTATTTCTGAAGTTAATTTTGAAAAATGGTGCTGGAAAGTGAAGATGTATATAACCCAACGTCTTAAGTATTGCTTTTTTTGCTGCAGAGCGACAGTGTTATAAGTAACAGGTTATTTTACGCGCCAGGTGCCTTGGAGTGTAGAGGGGAAAATTGAATGAGATACAAATCCTTATAGAATATGAGTAACATTCGTAAAATACAGGATCTAAAGTTGAAAGTTACACAAATCCCAATAGAATGTCACTATGGATATAGATATAGGCTGTATTGCAGATTATTTTGGAGTTGCAGCAGATCAAAAAGCTATGAGTGTGTTGATATAAAGATATTGAATAGAATCATTGCGAAGGATAGGCAGTGGAATAAACCAGTTGTTTGTGTCAGATTTCGAAATGATATACTGGTATATTTCAGCAAGGTTTACAGATACGGTAAATGTTATATTTAAAAAACGATTTTTGAGAAATTCCAACGCGAGGTATCGATAGATGAAAGTGTTTAATATTTTGTCGCTATGTGCTGTGAATATTCACATGTGGTATAAAGGTGTGTGTGTGTGTGAATGAGAGAGAGTGTGTGTTTGTGTGTGTGCGCGCGTACGTGTCATTAATTATGGATACATGTGGGTATTTATTTGTGTGTATGTGTGTGTGTAAATGTGTGTGAATGGGTATTCTTCAATATATATACATATACGTATATATATATATATATATATATATATATATATATATATATATATATACATATATATATATGTATATATATGTATGTATATATATATATATATATATATATATATATATATATATATATATATATATATATGTATATATATATATATATATACATATATATATATATATATATATATATATACATATATATATATGTATATATATATATATATGTATATATATGATTTTATATGTATATGTATATATATATATGCATATATACACACACACACAGCTTTCCGCATACATGTTGGCAAACAAGAGATTCATACATTTACCAAACCGAAGCAATATCTAACATTCAGTCTGCAATAGCAACGATCTCAATAACAACAGCGATAAACCGACGAATAAAAAGAAAGCGAAAAAAACAATAACAACTCACAGAATCAGCCTCGTGCAAGGCGCTGGCCAGCTCGTTCCTCTCGGCCTCCAGGCGACGGATCTCGACCTCGAGTTCGTGCTTGATGCGACCCAGGTCACCGCAAGAGGACTTCAGGTCACTGTTCTCGGCTGGTGGAAGAAAAGGGGAGTGACGTCAGTGGTGATTGGAGTGTGGTTGAAGAAGAGGGAGGGAGAGGGCGAGAGGGAGGGAGGGAGGGAGGGAGGGAGGGAGGGAACGGCGGGGAGAAGGACAGGTTAGAGAGAAAGAGAGAGCGAGAGAGAAAGAGAAAGAAAGAGTAAACTAAAGAAGAGGGAGGGAGAGGGCGAGAGGGAGGGAGAGGGAGGGTGGGAGGGAGGGAGGGAACGGCGGGGAGAAGAACAGGTTAGAGAGAAAGAGAGAGAGAGAGCGAGAGAGAAAGAGAAAGAAAGAGTAAACTAGAAATATAGAACAAACACAGGAATAACGTAAATAAACATAAGAATAAAGAGGAAATCATCAACCTCCAGACACTGAACAAGTATAATTTGAACCCCTTAAAAGCATTCCATTTGTAATTCATAAGTAAACAATATTAATTTTACATGGTATAATTTTCAACAAGTAAGAGAACATAGAAATGGAATTACAAAAAAAAAAAAAAAAAAATTGTTTCGAATAATCTATTGTACGTAAGAAGTGTTTTTGCACATGTATCTCTATTGCTCTTGCTAAAGTAAATGGGGGAGAAGGATAGAGAGAAGGACAACGTGAAGAAAAAGAAGGTGAGAAAGAAGACGAGAAGACGAGTGCGAAAAAAAAAAAAACTAAGAGGAAAACCATAATGAAAACAAGGGGAAACTAAGTTAAATCAGAGGAAAACCTCCTTGTAGAAATAAATACGAATAAGAACGAATAGCGTCACAAGACAGGGGATGTTATTGCCGAATTTCGATGTTATAACTTTATCAGAAAGAGCTATAACGTCGAAACGTGTTATTTTGAGGATGAGATAACATCAAAACATGTGAATTCCACTTCTTGTTTACAGATAAATTGAAATGAACTTCCGGCAATTCAATAAAAATGATAAACTGGCAAGAATTATTAGATTTATGATCAAGATCAGCTTCTGGAATATGTAATGTCATCATATCATGGCTGTGAGTGGTTTGATGGTAAGGTTAGGCGGTATTCTGAAAATATTCGTCCTCTTGGTATTATCATATTATCAGTCATTAATGATCATAATCATAATCACAATCACAATCATAACCATAATCATAAATCATAATCATAACAACAACAACAACAACCTAACAATAATAATAATGATAATAACGATAACAACAACAACAGAAATACCACCAACAATCATAGAGCCCTGACAACAACAACAACAACAACAAACCACAACAACAGTGCTTACATGCGATCTTCCTATGATCGACGGACAGCTTCTCGTAGAGTTCCTTGTTGTGCTCGTACTCGTGGGTGACCTTGTTGTACTCGGCAATGCGGATCTTGAGGTCCTTGCTGGTCTGTTCGTAGAGGAGGTTCAGTTCCTCGTACTTGATGACCAGGGTCTTGTACTCGCGGTCGACGGCTTCGAGGCGGGACTTCACTTCGCGGTGGTTGGTGTTGGCCTGCGGTGGCGAGGAGAGAGAAAGAGAGTGAGAAAGGAGTGAGAAGGGAGTGAGAAGAGAGATAGAGGAGTTGAATTAGAGTTGGGTGTTTTGTGGGAGGTGTGTGGGAGGTACGGGAGGAAGGGTGGGTGTTTTGTGATAAGGTGTGTGGGAGGTAAGGGAGGGAGGGTGGATGTTTTGTAATGTTTTGCAATGGTGAATGGGAGGTAAGTGAATGGGGTAATGGGTTGTACTGAGGTGGGTCGAACTGTGGTGGGCGTTTTTGACGGGTGTGGTTCGGAAAAGCACATTGAAAGGCTTTTGTTATTATAAATATCTGTCAAGGAATGCCCATCTATATTCCAATCTTACTAATACTATACATATATAGCCACTGTATACATTACATTTAATGTAGTGATCTTTTTTATCCTTAGGTTTGCAAAATGATATAATTTATGGTTTTACGTTTGGACCAATAAAGAAATTAATCATTCGTCATAACAAAAAGCATGTAATGAAATTCAACCCCTTAGATATACGTTTTAATATATCCTTTTGTGTCTTCTGTCTTCATCACTTGATATCATATAATGGTATAAGAATAGCACTAAGAGGATTTTCAGGTTAATAAGACTAAAGTCGACTGAGGAAAGAAATCTATGAGCACTTATATGCTTGCATAAACGTGATTACACAAACACGCGCACACACACTGTCAGATAGATAGATAGATAGATAGAGAGAGAGAGAGAGAGAGAGAGAGAGAGAGAGAGAGAGAGAGAGAGAGAGAGAGAGAGAGAGAGAGAGAGAGAGAGAGAGAGAGAGAGAAAGAGAGAAAAGAAGAGAGAAGAGAAGAGAGAAAAAGAGAAAAAGAGAGAAAAAAAAGATAGAAAGAGAGAAGAGAAGAGAGAAAAAGAGAAAAAAAAGATAGAAAGAGAAAGTAACAGGGAGAAATAGAAAGAAAGAAAGAGAGAGAGAAACACAGACAGACAGACAGACACACGAGCGCCAGAAGCGAGCCTCAACCCACCTTCTCCAAGTCGAGGATCATGATTTCAATCTCCTGTGACAGGCGGCTCTTCTGCTTCTCAATGCTGGCGACCTTCTGGTTCAGGCTGGTGCAGTGTTCCTCGAGCTCGACGATCCTGGCAGTCATCTTCTTCCTGCAGGACGGATGTTGGATTAAGGATATGCGTTGCTTTAGGATATCAATAAGTATTCCTGATGGACGCATGTAGAATTAAGAATTCAGACGATAGAGGATATTAGGAGTCATTGTCTTCGCGCAAATATAGGGTTAAGACTATTAAGAATACTTGGATATATTAAGAATATTCCTCTTGCATATGGATATAGGATTTATAATATATATATATTGAAAAATATTCAGAAAATGTGTATCATAAGAATATTGAAAGTAATTTTACCTTAATAATAAGAAAAAAAAGACCACATCCTCAGAATATTAAAGATATAAATATATCAGAAGAATATATGAAACACAGACGCAACAAAGAAAATAAAAACTTGTCTCTTAAGGAAATATCCACTATCTATTATATTAATCCTCAACGTTATTCGGTAATTTGTTCAAGTAAAGTAAGTGGCGTTTCCTCTAAAGATGGGACTATTAGGTATGATGCTGGATGCGTAGAGGCTGCGGCCTTCGATGGACGGTGCAGGTGTGTGGTTTGTGGTTTATTGATATGTACTTAATGTATGTACATGGCAAGGATGTATGCATATATATATATATATATATATATATATATATATATATATATGTATATATATATATATATATATATATATATATATATATATGTATATATATATATATATATACATATATATATACACACACACATATATAAACACATATACATACATATGTTATTATATAAATACTAAGTAACCATCAAGCAGACATTTTTACACAAGCGACTATCAGCGAAAATTTTCCTAACGCCTTTGGTAGCACGAGATAGACCGCGTAGGAATACACGTGGTCCTATGGGAAGGCCTTGGTAACAGGTAGACCTACACTCGCTTCCGTGAGAACAAATTCTGTGCCTTCATAAATCTTATTGAACTGAACTGTAGACACCAGGGAATTATAGTTAAGAAAATGAAAAGAAAGTCGGACCAGTTTGTAGATGTATAGAACTGTGAGACCTGTTATTAATTACTACTACCGAGGTACTAGATTCCGTGAATATTACGGAGCTAACAAGTAGGGCGGTGAATCACGGTGAGTATAATGGAAAACTTTTGCTTGTTTCATGATTTTCTTTCTCTGTTCATAGAAAGCCATGTTACATATCACACTGAAATTAGATATTAAATTCTTTATTACGCACCGCCCATGCATGCACTTAATGTAGAAAGGAGAAAAGCCTTAGACTCTGTGACCCCTAGGGATCACTAGCACGATTATCGGAATGTCTATCCTAAGGAAAGTTCTCTTAGAAAAGGTGAATAGAGACTTGAATTAAGTCAGCCCACTTTACTATCTGAAAGGATTAAATTATATATTGTAATTTATAATATTCTTATTTGAAATATTAATAACTGTATTAACAATGCACGAGACTGCTTTTTTCCTTTTTTTGTATCTATATATACATATATATTTCTTATATACATACATACACACACATACATACACACACACACACACACACACACACACACACACATACATACATACATACACACACACACACACACACACACACACACACACACACACACACACACACACANATATATATATATATATATATATATATATATATATATATATATATATATATATATATATATATACATATATATATATACATACATATATATATATATATATACCCATAACATACATATATATACAAGTATCACACTGATGCAAAACAATACGCACACAGACACACACACACACATCCCTGACTATCTTAAAAATAAAGAAGAGAGAACCAAACATGTAAAAAAAAAGAAGACTTACTTGATTTCTTCAACCTCCTCGATGCGGATGCGGCATTCGCTCTCGTACTTGCTCTTGAACTGCTGAACAAGGCTGACCTCGCTGTTGTACCTTCGCTCGATGTCGATGCGAATCTCACACTCCTCGTCGTAGGAGCGCTTCAGGGCATTGAGCTCGTTGTTGAGGGAGTGGATTTCGCTCTCCAGTTTGCGACGGCGCTGAGGGAGGCGGGAGAAGTTGAGGATTAGATGGATGGAGGGTGAGAAGGAGCAGGAAAAGTAGAAGGAGAACGAGGAGACGAAGAAGAAGAAGAAGAAGAAGAAGAAGAAGCAGAAGAAGAAAACGTGGAGATATCGTGGTCAGTTAGTTTGAAGGTCGAGGTATTTTTTATCTTTTATAATAATTAAGTGACAAATTATATTAAGCTTATCCCTATGAGGTTGATTGCAATAAAGAAATGTCGATTTTTAAGGCAGACTTTGAAAATCAATATACAATTGAATGAATTGAGAATCTTCTTAAGATATGTGATTACCTTTAGTCTTTTATACTAAAGTCTAAGACACAAACTTCCATAAAGAAAACAAAACAATAACAAAATGACACTTATCATCTGTACCGTACGTTAATAATGCTAAAATTTATTTGATACTCTTTTGTACAGGTATAGTGAAAATTCAATTAAAAATTCCATATCAATATTTTGAAAATAAAGTATGAACTTAAAGCGCCAGAAAATTGTAGTGACTAATTTCTGAATCGTGAGTTCCATGGTAACAAATTCCTATTATCGTGCTATTACATCCTAGTGAAATTAAACCTAGGTAACAAAATACCTCATATGAAACCTTCTCTTCGACTTGGGAAATACTAGAAAATTGTAAATAAAAAGGAAGTTTTGCCAGTCCTCATGACTCATACAATGATTATGATGATGATAATGATGATATTGATATTGATGTTGATATTGATATTGGTACTGGTACTGATAATGATAATGGTTATGATAACAATAAAAATAACAACGATAACGATAACGATGACGATAACGATAACGATGACGATAACGATAATGATAATGATGATAATGACAATGGTAAAGTCAACGTTAATAATACTGTCATAAACTCACAGCCTCCTCCTGCTCGAACCTCCTCCTCCATTCCTCAGCGCTGGTGGAGCCAGACTTGATGGTGTAGTTGAGTTCCTCAATCTTCACCTTGTATTCCTGGACGACCTTGGTCAGCTCAACATTCTCCTGCAAGGTTGCAAGGGCGAGACGGGGATCAGTTGGTGTCAATAAGTTAAGTCAATGTTAAAGTATATGTGCGTACATTCGCACGTACATATATTGATACATACCTACATACATACGAATATAGATATACAGAAATATCCATATAGACAAAAAATGCATATACATGCATATGTAGACATACATACAAATAAATGCACATACATACATACGTACATGTAAATAGAAATACAAAGAAAAGTACTTATCTACATACATACGTAAATACATACATACAAACAGTCATGCATACATACAAATATATATGCAGACATATGAATATAGATGCATACAAATATACATGTACATACGCAAATACAAATAATCAATACATACATAAACATATATACCTGTTGAATGGGATGAAAAGCTAGTCTAAGCTATGCTTAAAAAATGAAAGGAATGTGACTGATTTTTATGAAACGAAAACCGTTTACTGTATTTACGAAGAAGCTAGATGTGTAAATCTTTTCCCGGTCCATTTCTACGATGAATGCATTTGCGATTACACAAAATATATTGATTACAAAATCCTTATTTGGAAGTCGAATCAGATTCCTTTGCATACAAAGACGACAAAGAGTGATAATAGGGAATAATGATTCTTTTCCCCACTATAGTGTCTGGACACAAGCTTTCATGCTAAAACTTTCATTCATGAAGCAAGATAGTTTTCCATTTTCCCTTCTGTTTGTCTGCTGTCATGATATCTACTCTCATTCCCCTCTTATTCTACCCTTGACCCTGTTCTTCTCTTCCAACCAATGTTTCCCCTTCTCGCCCTCTTCCCTAAACCTGTCAACCTATCCCTTACCCTCCTCCTTCCCCTCTTTTTTCTTCCTTCCTTCGCATCTCTTCGCCTTCCTTCTCTTCTATTTCTCCTCCTTCTTCCGATCCAAAGTTTCCCCTTTTTTATCCCATTTCCCCTCCTTCGAACCCTGCCATCCAGTCCCTCTTCCCTTCCCCTTATTCCTAACTATTATCTCCCTCTTTTCTCCCTTTTCCTTTTCTCCTGTTCATTCCCATCTATTTCCACGTTTCCTTTTTTCCTTCTCTCTCCACCTTCCTCCCCTCTTTCTCCTCTCTCTTTCTTCCTCCTATTCTCTCCATTCTTTTCTTCCCTTGCTTCATATGAAACCTTCCGCCCTCTTCCATTTTCTTTAATCCTCCTATCCCTTTCCCTCTCCCTTCCTTCATCCTATTCTCCCCACTCTTTCGTTCCATCCTCCTATCCCCTCTCTTCGTTCCTTCCATCCCATCTTTCTCCTGCTTCCTTTCTTCCATTCATCTTTTACCCTCCTTCTCCCCCTCTCTCTTCCTTTCTCCCATCTCCCCTTCCCTTCCTCCCTCTTATCCCAACTCCCACCTGCTTCTTTCCTCCCATTAAGCCTTTCCCCTCATTCATTTTTTTCTCAAATCTTTCTCTTCTCATTTCCCCTCCTCCTCCCCTTCTTCCCATCTCCACACCCTCCCTTCCCTCCTTCCAATCCCTCCTCCGAACCACTTACTTCCTCCATCTCCTCCTCCTCCTCCTCCTCTCTCCCTTCCTCCAACCCCTCCTCCCTTCTCCCCCCACTCCCTTCCCTTCCCTTCCTCCAACCCACCCACCCCAGCCAACCCCTAACGTACCACACTCAGACGCTGCTTGGCGGAAGTGATGTCGACGATGGTGCGGTTCAGCTCCTCGATCTTGATGTTGAGTTCCTGAATGCTGATGTTCAGACTCTTGACGGACTTGTGGTAGCCGGCTGATTCGAGGGTGACCTTCTCCAGCTGTTGGGTCATTTCGTACACCTCGGCTTGGTACTTGGCCTTCTCCTTCTCAATCCTGTGGGTTGGGGAGAGAATGGGAGATCGTGAATGAATGCCAGGATTTCGATCAAGAATGGAGTTTAAGATTCTTGATTTTAAGATTCTTGAGAATGGATGTTTGGATCTTGATTGGGAATGGGTGTTTGGGTCTTCATTGAGAGTGAATGTATGGATTG
>BOPN01000633.1:425730-428230 GCA_017312705.2 Penaeus japonicus
ACAAACATGCAGAGACAAACAGACAAAACCAGTATTTCCAGAAAATAACGTATCAATAAAAAAACAATGATTTCATAACAATAATAATAAAAAAACAACAACAAAATCTGCTCCTGATGATAACGTTACTAATTAATAGTACTATCGCTATTACTATCAAGACTGGCGGCGGCATAATGACAAGGACAATAGTGTTGATTATGCTATTACTGCTATGAACAGTACAGGGTAGTAGTAGTAATAGTAATAGAAGTAGTGATGATAGAACAATAGTTGTAGTAGTAGTAGCACAGTGATAATAATGAAAGTAATAGTAATAGCAGAGTGAAAGAACAGGACGAGATTTGGGCATGAAGAGAGAGAGAGAGAGAGAGAGAGAGAGAGAGAGAGAGAGAGAGAGAGAGAGAGAGAGAGAGAGAGAGAGAGGGAGAGAGAGAGAGAGAGAGAGAGAGAGAGAGAGAGAGAGAGAATGTGAGTGAGAGTGAGAGTGAGAGAGAGAGAGAGTGAAATAGAGAGATAAGAAAGTGGGAGAGATAGAAATAGATAGATACGAGAGTGAGGGAGATATATATATAGAGAAAAGAGAGTGAGAGAAAAAAAGAATAGAAGAGAAGAGACGAGACGAGACGAGACGAGGCGAGACGAGAGAGAGAGAGAGAGAGAGAGAGAGAGAGAGAGAGAGAGAGAGAGGAGAGTGAGAGAGGGAGAGACGGTTAATATGACAGTGCCCAGCCAAGGCCCAAATAAGACCGGGCCAGGACGCTGCCAACAGGCAACTCACAGGCAGAAACAAAATAAGTATACCTCAGTCTGTTTGTTTGGTTGTTTGTTTTCGTTCGGGTTATCTTGGTATCGTTTGGTAATTAGCATCTCTTTTGTTTCTAGGAATGACTAGAGACTACTGTCAAGAACGCTTCACATAATCATAAATATGTTAGATTAATATTCTAATTTTCGAATTACGCTTTTTAATGTAATGTTTGTGTTTCGGTCTTTTAATTTCCTCTCTAAAATCATTTTCTGTTTTTCTCTTTTCTCTCTCGCTCTAACACCTCTAGCTTTTTTTGGGGGTAGATTCTTCGCAGCAAAAAGACGACAGAGACTTTAGAGACGCAATCAGCGCCAACAACAGCTGTAGATGCCAGACAGACGGTGGCAAGTCGGTGCCATCTCATTGTCAAGACCTCCTGTACCAACACCAGGGTATACAACACTTGTACCGTCTGTAACTCGCAAAAAAAGGCCTACATCACTTACCATCACCATCACACTCTCCAGTAATGTACAAAGACTCATAACACATAACAACAGCAACATACCGATCAGGAAACACAATCATTGCAACTCTTTTCTAATACACGTATAAATCCCGGACCAAAGACAAACAAAAGACAACACCAACAACATCTACGGGGATGGACGAAGCAAAAAGAACGAACCACGAAGCACGTTTCAGTTTCGACCTGCGTATCCGGTTCATCCGAGCTCTTTCCCTTTGCCTGTCGTTCGGGATTTGTCGGTTTAAGAGCTGCTGGTTTACGGTAAGGTCTCGCCTCCGAAGCTCTCCCCGGCGTGATTAAAACGGATCACAACATCTTGTGTTTGTTTGGAAATCTCTCGGAGGTAATTGCGGCAGAAGAGGGTGCACAGCATGATCACCGTCTGCTTCAATTACTTCGAATTTTTCGGAATTATTTTGCTCTCGGTTCGTGATGCTAATCTTGCAGTGTAGAGTGGATGAAAATTAAGCCATCCATGAAATGTTTATCGTCTATGTTAAGTAGAAGGGAGCGTGTGGCGTATAAATTTTGGTAGCACATTAAAATCTCTCTCTCTCTCTCTTTCTCTCTCTCTCTCTCTCTCTCTCTCTCTCTCTCTCTCTCTCTCCCTTCTTAATGTCTTGTAAAGTGAGACATTTGAGACAAACGCTCTCGAAGAGCCATTCGAAGAAGGAGGAGACTATGCCGGATCATCACGCTCAGAAAACACTTGCCAAACGCCATGAAGTAGTGGTGGGGGGTGGGAGGAGAGGCAGGGCAAAGGAGGAGGGGTGAGGTCGGGGCATGGGGGGGGGGGGAAGCAAGGTTGGGGTTGCCGGCAGGGCTGAGGATAGACCTGTAAGCAGACACAAGGGGGAAAACACGCAAGCACCCAGATCCGCTCCCTTGCGGCGGACAATAGACGCGCTATCGAGTTTGCATTTCTCGCTGGCACCCAACGAGGCACCGCTTCTCCCCTTACACAGCTCTCGAAAGCGACTCATAAGTAAGCCAAGTGCACGACGCAAAGCACTGCCTCCTCTTCCCCTTCGTCGAAGGCGTGTGATCTTGGCCGCATAATCGTCCGGCAAGTCGACGGTCCGCCTTAACGGCTATTTAAGCCCTCGGGAAACATGAACATCACAGACTAACATCGACCCGGCCACCTCCGAAACCAGAGGAAGCGCGCTGGCTCTCTCGCTGGCTGTTTTAAGATGTCAACAAACTGGTGATTTCGCTTT
>BOPN01000633.1:433230-440300 GCA_017312705.2 Penaeus japonicus
AAAGAGAAAAAGAGAAAGAGAGGGGGGTGGGGACTTAGAACCAATAAAATGTAAACAAAGTAAAGACAAGAAAGTATAACAGACGAAAAATTATAACAAGCAAGGAAAAAAGAAAAAAAGAAAAAAAAGACCGAGACCATCCGTTCCCTCTCCCCAATTCCCCATTGCGACAATCTTCCCTGAATCCCGCCTCTATACACAATACCTCGCGGATTATCACTCTATCCTTCCCGCGCTCCGATGAAAGTCCTTAAACACGCGATTAAACCGGCCGACATAGGACCCCCCCTGGCTCTTCGGGCTTAAGCACTGACGCCTCAAACGCATTCCAAGCCAGCGCCACAGTGGTAGTTCCTCTTAATGGGGCCGTATCTTAGGAGGAGACGTGGGTGTACCGGAGGCTTATTATCATCATCAATAGTATCATTATTATTATTATCATCACTATTCTTTTTATTATCATTAGTTTGATTATTGTTATTTTATTATTATTATTGTTACGTGGTGTTGGGAGTGTCTATATGGAAGGGGGAATGGGGTAGGAGTGAGGGGGGTAAGAGTAGGAGGGAGTGGGGGTGGGAGTGGGAGGATGTGGGTATGAGGTATGAGAGGGAGATTAAAGGGGGGAGGGGGGCAAGGGGTTGAGGATTGGTGGGGAAGAAAGAGGGAGATGTAATGAAGGGGGAACGAAGGAATGAGGAGATAAAGGGTAGACGGTTGGGGGAGGTATGGGGGAGTCGAGGGGGAGGGGGGGGGGTTAAGAGAGTGAAGGGGAGGGAAGGAAAGAGAAATAAAGAAATAAGATGTGAGGAGTGCAAAGGAGGAGGAAAGGGAGGGAAATGAGGGGAGGTGAAAAGTGAAAAAGAGAGAATAAGTATGAAGGGGAGGTAAGAGAATGGCAAGAGAAGTAGAGGGGAGGACGAAGGGAGGATAGAGGGGAGTTTAGAGATTAAAAGAGAAAGAAAGGGAAGGGAAACGAAGAAAAAGAGAGGGGAAGTAAGGAAAAGAGACGAAAAGCGAGGGGGAAAGGGAGGCGATGAGAGGGGAGGAGAGGAAAAAGAAAGGGGAGAGTGAGGGGAGGAAGAGGGAGGAGGGAGGAGGAAAGGAAACAGGGAGAACGTGAAGGGAAGGGATCTCTATGTCGCCCTCATATTCCTCCCTGTCTCTTTGATGTGTTTTGCAAGGATAAGCATCACGATTTATCTCACTTCGCTTTGTGGACGAAATGAAATGAAAATATGCACGCCCGCGATATTGGCTTTTTTTAATGCAAGCGCTGGCATTTTTAGAACAAATCGATTTAGAATTTGACGTCAGGAGTGAAATACACTATACCTTACTACTCCAAAATCATCTAAAGGTCATGTGCTGCATTATATTTTTGGTGTTGAAACGCTGTACAAACTGTGTATCAATAACTATTATTATCCTGAAGTTCGATTCCAGTTACAAATGTCTAAATGAAAAGATTCTGCCTAATATAACTTCGAGTACGATGAAGAATTGTCTGAAGTCCCAATTTCAGTATCTTAACATTGCGTAATATCCATCAGGTAGTGGTTGCACATTTCTTAACGATATGTATCATAGTCTTAGTGAATCCTATATATTCGGATTATTGTAGGAAAATCATGATGATAATGATTATGATAGTGCCAATAATAATAATAACAATTATAATAATAATAATAATCAGGATAATGATAATGGTAATAAATAACGGCAAAAGGATAATCATGATGAAATTAAGAATAACAATGATTTATACTAAAGATGAAAAAAATGAAAATACCAATATTCGTAATGATAGTTACAATAATAGTAATAATAACAATAATCAAACTAATGATAATAAAAAAGATAATAATAATAATGATACTATTGATAATGATAATAATAATGATAATAATAATAATAATTATAATATTAATAATAATAATAATGATAATAATAATAGTAATATAATAATAAGGATAATAAAGATCCTAATAATATCAACCATAATAATGATGTAGTAACAATAACAAATATCATTAACAAAAATACTAATAAAGAAGAAGAAAGAAAAAAAAATATATATTCCTTCCACTTAACCAAGCATCTGGCCTTGTGAAGGAAATAGTACTATTTGCCAAAAATTATCTGCAAATCGTTTTTCTAGCTCTCTAGACAGTAGATTATTCAGTACTAAAAGTAACATTCAGATTAAAGAGAGAGAGAGAGAGAGAGAGAGAGAGAGAGAGAGAGAGAGAGAGAGAGAGAGAGAGAGAGAGAGAGAGAGAGAGAGAGAAAGGGAGAGAGAGAGCGAGAGAGAAGAACAAGGGTAAGATGGATGGATAGATAGATAGATAGAGAGCGAGAAGGATAGATAGATAGATAGATGGATAGATAGATAGATAGATAGATAGATAGAGAGAGAGAGAGAGAGAGAACATAAATATTGATCAATTCCCGGAAAAGCTCTTCTTTCAGTATCTCCCTTTCATCTACATTTTCTTCTCTTTCACAGAAAATATATCGATGCATATAAAACGAATTCCAGCCACGCAGATCCAACGGGAAAACAGGTCACACCTTTTTCCCTAAAGAACCTGTGCAGAAAAAAAGCAACAGATCCATTTTTCATCTTCCACATTACATCATTTGACCAAGAAAATTACGGTTATTTCTTCGCATTGAGGAGAGATGGAGGGTGGGGGCGGGGGAGGGGGGTTACAACTGGTCTGGTTTGGCCTCTTCGGACACCCCAAGACCACTTTTAGCCCACTGACGTCATCACGATCACCTCTAAGAGCCTGGCGACACACAGGGGATGCCGGCACTCTGACGTGGCACCAATTTACCCGGCACTCTTCGTTCTGCACGGGGGCTGCCACACACTCGAGTTTTTGTTTCTCCGTGTTATAATTCACGGCATAAATCACGATGTAGATAAACATCTTATGTCATTCAAATCCTGTGGGTGAGGTTGGATTATGGATGCCATGGGAGTTTTGAGCGCGGCTTCACTTTGAGGCTTCACTTTGAGGCTTCACTTTGAGGCTCGTGGTGTTTGCTCTTCATGGACCTTCTTCATTGTCGTCGGCTTAATTCTTAATCCGTTTTTGATATCGCGTTCATGTCCGTTTCTCTTTAAAAGAGTGATTCGTTCAACTGGACGTGATCCATATCTTTTCGTTCTTGTAAGCCTAATACGTCGTACTTCGTTGTAATTATATGCCTGGTTTCCTCTCCTGTAAGTTAATGTTAACTTAATCCCGTTGGGTCCGTTAATTGTCTCTAGCCTTCGACCCTAAATATGTAAGCGCTTTTGCCAACTTGGAACTAACACCATCACGGCTGTCAGGTGGTGACGCGGAGACACTATTAACGTGTGGTGATTCTTCATAACCGGGAACCTTGTCGCAAAAACACGAGGGATCATAGCTAATTTAATCTAATTTAATATGCACTTTGCAGTATAATCAGGTGAGCTTAACATATCTTTATCTGAAGTTTAGTCAGATGCTTAAAGTTCCCAAACTAAGACTCATGATCACCGCTGAACAATCCCTTGGCTATACGCTCTGACTAGAACGAAAATCTATGCCATGTATGCTTGCTCGGGTTGCAGTTTCCCTTGTCAGAGGATCCACAACGAATCCGAAATTATCTGGAGGGTTCGAAGTATGCCATCGCTAAAACTTTCTCTCTTTTCATAATACTTGACTTTGAATTTGGAATCATTCGGCTAATTACGCATTGTAAGCTCTGTTGCTCTTAACAAATGGTTCCCAAGTTTGATAATTTTTCATCTTCTTATCCCTGAAATAAACTCCTTATCTGGGTCAGTTTCTTTCTTTTACGAAATTTTAGTTTAATCTGATTATCATGCGACCGCAAGCTTATGCTTTTCTCCCGATGTAATAGTCCATGAGATAACCTATTTCAAAATGTAATATTCCTGTTATCCTAACAGTGCAACTGAAACAAAATATTATTCGAATATTTTTATCTTTTCAATAAACAAATATGCAATCGAATAATCTGAAGCCTTTCCCATACCGCTATTCTATCTTCATTTGCATAATCACATCATGAATCTTACAACCACCTAAAGCACGAACTCTTGCTTCCGAAAATAAGATATTCTTCCTGTGCAATCTGCAAGATCAGGCCACAGGTGCGAATGCTCAGTATTCGCGACGGACCCGAGAGTCAGAAGTCTTAAGTCTAGAGAAGGAAGGCAGGAAGAGGGAGAATAAGAAGAACAAAATGAAAGGAGACGAGAAAATGGAGAAGGAGAAGATGATGAAGGAGAGATGGAATAAGAGTAAGAAGAAAAAAGAAAGAAGAAGATAATGAAGTAGAATAAGAGTAAGAAGAAGAAAAAGACGAATAAGAGAGAAGAAAGAATCGAGAGGAAAGAAGAAGAAGAAAAAAAGTCAAGAATGAAAGAACATGAAAAAGGAAGAAGAAGAAAAGAAAAATCTTAAGGAGAGGAAGGAAAGAAAGAATATGGAGAAAGAAGAAAAAGAAAATAAGATGAAGAAGACCACTCAATGAAAAGAAATAATGCCATGAATTGGAAAAGGGTTAACCAAAGTATTCCGTAATTCTCACAGATATGACGAACGTATTAAACAATGATTATATACCAATTTGTGTTTATCGTACGTCAGTTGACTGAATAGTTTTTTTTTTCAGAATATATGTCCGTCTTCTGAATGCAGTACCTCATTAAAGATCTCATTAGCAGTTGGCGAATTATCTGAAGTTCAGTTTAAAACGGGAAATGTATTCAATATTTCCGGTTTAGAGTAGAAGTCGCAGCTTGAGAATCGTTCGTGTCAAAATCTTTTTCTTCTTTTCTTCTAATTGCCTTCAGCCATGTCAGCTAAAGTTATATTTCGGATTTATCTTCCGATATTTCTTTCTCCTCGCTTTTCCTATTGCCTTCTCTGCCTCTGCTTTCCCTGCGCTGCTCCCAGCCGCTCCCCGGCCCGATGGTTGTCATGGCGACGGGGGACGCTTGGCACCGTGCCAAACGCACACGTGGAGACGCGCTTCCAAGTCCAACCATTGTCTTCGCTCGATTTTGTAAACAATATACGTGGTTTAATCTCACTTTGAAATCAGTATCTTAAGAGTGCTGGTATAATATAACATCGTAAAGGTGCGTCCGATTGCGAAGATTACATGTGAATTCCCGTCTTTGAAATGAATGGTCAGAGATACACGCTAAATTCAAAGACGGATGCATCGCTGTATCAAACGTTTGGATTTCAAGGCCTGGAATCAGCTAGGTAACTCATGCACAAACAAAAAAAAGAAAAAAAAGAAAAAAAAAGGGGGGGGGGCGGAGAATAGTCCCATTAAGCATTACACAGCGCAGCGCCCTTCGCCATCTTATTGCAGAAGCGCCTCCTCAAGACCTCTAGGACGTACCTCGAGACGGGACACGTTGCTGACATCGTGGATGTATTCGATGGTAACATTGCTGTCGTCAGGGGCTGCTCCGCTACGGTAAGAGTATGTCTTGGAGGTAACGGCCGAAGACGAAGACACTTTCTTGGAAACAATTTTGGTGCTCGAACTGGAAGCAGCCATCTTTGATGTGCTCGAACTAATAACCGCCTTGGACGCCATGTCTGCGGTTGTCGGGAGGAGAACTCAGGTCAGACACACACACTATCAACAAGCCAGATGGCGCCGAGGGTCTAACGAGACACGAAGCGGCCGCACGCACACCGTCTGCTAGCTCCGCCTGGCCAGAACTCGAAAGAGACTGAACCCCAAAGATAGTTGTTCATGCCTTAAATTCTCCTCCAGATGTCGCCACCGTCTGTAGCTCAAGTTACTAAAGAAAGCGGGGCGCGTAGACCATTTATAGCCATGGCGGCCGAGTATTGCCGAGCCCACCCGAAAGGTCACGACGGAAAACGGGAATACGCTTTGCCCTACAAGTTAAATAGACAGCCTGAATAACATTGACCATAGGGGTAGTGGACAGGTGTTTGCCCCGCCCTACACGGAGGCGGGGTCTCTTCAGACGAGAGGGGGGTTGGGGGGGGGAGGGGGTATCCGGCCTTCTCGCTCACGGAGGTCGGAACGGATACTATCTTCTGCTAAAGTCCTACGAAGACTATTTAATCCCTGCTGCAAGAATAGCGAAGTGCAGACTATTTTCCTCACTTCACGAGCATCGCGAAGAAGGAGCAGAAAATAAACCAAGAGTGTCCAAAATGTGTCGTTCCGGCAATAACGACTCGCAAGTCGTCCGCAGACTCATCTTTCTCAACAACAAGAACAGCAACAGGATATTCCTCGATTACTCAACAGACAGACTCGGCTCCTAACAATAGCAGTTACCACGACTTCTGGTAAACACCGTGACCCGAGGCTGACTCATCACTGACCAAGATAGCCAAACCCTGATCGTAGTTAATGGCCAATCTTTTTTTTTTTTTTCATGCGACCGATAAGAATTCAATCTTATTCGTTTTTCTCTTTTTTTTCCCTTTCGCAAACATGCACTCGTAGAATTGTTGAATGGCGAAATGATAAGGCACTAGTATACGTCTCATAAGAGAGTGCCTCTTCACGACTCTCCCAGTTTCACATGGCGGATGTTCATGGTGTTACGACGCCCTCATCTCTCTCTCACTTCTCTTCTCTTTCAATAACTCCTCATCTTGCATTAGATTTGCAATTTCTTAGAATAACTATTCCTGTCAGGTTGAAGGAGCGAAGGTGGGAGTACATGCCAGTGTGAGTAGTCACTGGCTGCGAGGGTGCAAGATGGTCGTGTCATATCACTGTACTGTTCATGACACGGTGCTCAAAGGCTTGAATTTGCGTGGAGGTAAGCGCTTGTTTGTGTGCGTGCTTGCTTGCTTGTATTGGAGATTTCTTTTTCTGCTTATTGGGATGTTTATATATGGGGCTATGTTGAAAATTTGTACGTATGTAAGTGTATGTATGTGGGTGTATGTGTGTGTGTGTGTGTGTGTGTGTGTGTGTGTGTGTGTGTGTGTGTGTGTGTGTGTGTGTGTGTGTGGTGTGTGTGTGTGTGTGTGTGTGTGTGTGTG
>BOPN01000634.1:0-5000 GCA_017312705.2 Penaeus japonicus
ATATATACATGTTTACATTCTGATATTCATTTAGATATATAATAGGTGAACACTTACACGCACCTAGACACTAATATGCTAATAATTACGTAAGTTAAAATATGTGAATACGCAAAAGGGAAAAATATGTGTCCTTTTCGCTTCTTTTTGTTTCATTATCGGCATTTAATCTTCGATAGTAACGTAATAAATGACATCCATTATAACCCCTTGTATTGCAACTTATGCAATTCCATATTTCTCACCCTCCCTTCTTTTCCCTCTTCTCTATTGACCTTTTTCTCACCTTTCCCTTCGCCATAACCTCTTTCTCATCCTCTGCACCCTTCCTTCGTTAATCGCAAGAAGAGCAAATAAGTTCTCCCAGGCGCCGGGAAAAGAAATACCTCTATGTCATTTCCGTATTAACTGCCTTTGGTCCTGACATGCTTTATTTTCCTATTCCAAAGAAGCCCCCCCCCCCGCCCCCACCCCCCTAAAAAGACGGAAATTCAGCCCCCCCCCTCCCCCCGAAAAAAAAAAAAAAAAAAAAAATTGATATTTGAGCTGGATTGCTGAAACCTGAATCTTTGAATAGAAAATGATGAATACGTTTATTATTCTAAACACACATGTACAGCACAAACATCTTTTGATATGTATTAGCGTAGATTTCTTGTTCTATTTTCTTTAAATTGTTGATTCTTTGTCATAACCGTCATCGTTGTCATTATCATTATTGATATCATTATCGTTTTTAATGTTGTCATCGCCATTACTGTCATTATTATTTTTACTGTTATCATCATTTATATCATTATCACTATTATGATTATCATGATTAGGATTACCATCATTGTTACGATTATCATCATCATTTTCACCACTATTATTATCATCACTATTATCATCATCATTATAGGAAGAGGCCGTTAAGCTCGAGAGTCCTAAACTAAAACAGCTGGAAGAAAACGGAGTATGTGAATTCTCTCGATAGAAGTGAGGGAAAGGTTACAATGCAGATAATTAATCTAAAGAAAGCGAATGATTCTAAATATCTTGTGTCGCGAGTGCCAGCGAGGGGAGACTTGGATGCCAAAATATCGCATAGAGTGCAAGCCAGACGGGAAATTAATGAAAAAAAAAAAAAAAAAAAAAAAAAAAAAAAAAAAAAAAAAAAAAAAAAAAAGGTTTCTGGGGTATTGTACGACAGGAGAAAAAACATCAGGTTAAGGTAGCCAAATGCCTCGTCATCTATTTAGTGACGCGCATGAATGGATTAAGGAGAAAGATATATAAGTCTGTGCTTAGTGATTAATGAGAAAGATACATATAAGTCTGTGGTAAGATTCGCAATACTATGTGGAGCTGAAACGCGGAAATGAGAAGCTGAGGAGGACATATGGTGTTTCAAAGCTGAAATGCCACATGTAGGAGAACAGTTAGAGGGACTAAGGAGACTTTAATGGTATGGTCACGTAATGAGAAGAGACGAGAAATATGTAGGAATAAAGAGTGATAGGAATGGATGTGCAGGGAAGACGGGATAGAGGTAGACCGAAGGAAAGGTGGATGAACAGTGCGAAATAAAGTGGAGAGGAATGACGCCATGTGGAGACAGCATTTAGAAGTCGTTAAATAAGATGCAGCGTAAAAAGATCATTATTATCATTATCATTAATATTATCATTGTGACTTTAACTATTATAATCACCATTATTGTCATTATCATTATACATATGCATATACATATATATATATATATATATATATATATATATATATATATATATATACATACATACATATGTATGTGTGAGTGTGTATATATATGTGTGTGTGTGTGTGTACACATATATACATATAGATGTATATGTATATATGTTTATGTGTATGAACATATACACACACTCACAGAGACACACATACACACATATACAAATACGTACATATATATGTATATATATATATATATATATATATATATATATATATATATATATATATATGTGTGTGTGTGTGTGTGTGTGTGTGTGTGTGTGTGTGTGTGTGTGTGTGCGATATTTCAAATTACGCGCGCGAGAGATCTTGTATTGTAGATGGCGTTGCGGTTGTGGCTCGTGTTTTGGTTGTGTTGGACGGAGGAAGTCACGTGGACGGAATTGTATATTTTGTTTTGAAGTTTTGTGATCCCTGAACATTGATACGGAGTTATGATTTACTTGTGTTAGCGTTTAGTGTCTCAGAAATAAAGTGACTTCCTTCTGTAGAGCATTCAGTATTGGATTAATGCTGCTGGACCGGAAGAAATATGCACAGGAGATTGTGGAAAGGGCAAAGGCGAAAGAAGTGAGTTTCTGATTATTTTCATTTCTGTACTTGGTTGAATATCATTTATATGAGATTTATTTGAATTATGCTGTGTATATCTCATTGAAGTTTTGTTATTGTATTTTGTTTTTGTGGTTTAGGTACATGTGTGAGGAATTCGTTGTTTGAAGTTTGAAGTTTCCCTGTATATCTAAGAATATTGTTTTGTTATTGTAATGGAATAAATACCCAAGATTTACTAGCAACCATGTACTTCATAGTATTTGTATAGGATTCATGGATCCTTTATATTCCAGGTTGAATATTAATAAAGACAACGCTTTCAACTGCTATTTGATTCTCCTCGTGCAACAATACATATACATACATATATATATATATATATATATATATATATATATATATATATATATATATGTATGTATGTATATATATATATATATATATATATATATATATATATATATATATATATGTATATACATATATATGACTGGCAAAACATTCCGTGTTGATAAAATGGCAGATGAACCCACTATACACAAACCATATTTTATTAGAAGATAAGATAAGATAAAGTTTCGAAATCCACTTAGATTTCATCTTCAGGACTGAGGAGAAAGGAGAGAAGCAGGTATATAAGAGGGAAAAGGGGAAGCAACACGGTGCAAGCAGGGCAGGTGAGGACAGGTAAGCGGAAACGAAGCCAGGAGCGGGCAGCCGATGCCAGGTCTCCTCAGATTTGAACATGAAATCCAGGTGAATTTCGAAACTGTAGTCTCATCTTCTAATAAATATGTTTTGTGTAGAAGTGGGTTTATCTGCCATATATATATGTATATCTACAGAAATACATATATGTATGTAAGTATTCTTATGTACACATACATATATACATAAATATATGTAAGTATTTTTATGTACACATACATATATACCTTTATATATGTGTATATATAGGTATATATAAATACAAATTTTACCTCCCTGACCGAGACTCGAACCAGGGTCATCAGAGTGTCAAACCCAGCTAGATAATCCGTTTGTTGGGTCGTGTAGTATAATGGTTAGGAGCCGGATTTGTCACTCTGAGGACCCGGGTTCGAGTCTCAGTCAGGGAGGTAAAATTGTATTTCTATATTAAAATGCGTTATAGCATTCTACTTTCTTTCTCATATACATGTGTATATATGTAGATATATGTATATATATATGTATCTATATATACATATTAATATATGTATATGTATTTATTAATATGTATACATACATATATAGATAGATAGATATATATATATATATATATATATATATATATATATATATATATATATATATATGTATGTGTGTGTTTGTATGTATGTGCATATCAGTGTGTTTATTCAGAACGAACTGAAGGTAAAAATTTGTGTATATATATATATATTTATATTATTATTATTATATATATATATATATACATATATATACACACATATATGTGTGTGTGTGTGCATATGAATATGTGTATATATATGTATATATATATATATATATATATATATATATATATATATATATATATATATATACAGGGTGGGGCAGAACCGACTGAGCAGTTTTGAGGAGATATAAAAAAGTAATGGAGGTACATAGAGAAGAAAGTTTATTCTCGAGGTTAGCATAACATACCATTTAGAATCCTTATGTTCTGAAAATAATGTCAGCAAGATGGCGGCCATTAGCTGCAACACACTGTTGGAGTCGTTCTCTGAAGTTTCCTACAGCACGTTCACACATACTGCGGGGTATGGCGTTAACCTCTTCAATAATCCGCTCCCTTAGCTGTGGTAGGGTGTGAGGGCGACTTTTGAACACCCTTTCTTTCAGATGTCCCCAAAGAAAGAAGTCGCAAATGCTCAAATCAGGTGACCGCGCACGCCACCCTAAATCATCCCTCAGAGACCCCAGACGTCCAGGAAACATGTGTCTCAAAACACTGAGTGAAATGCGGGCTGTGTGAGCTGTAGCCCCATCCTGCTGGAACCATACGTCCCCCAATCCTTTATTTTCAACAATCTCTTCCATTCTGGGCTGCAGGAAATTTTGCAACATTGCAACATAGCGTTCGGAATTCACGGTCACGGTTACTCCGTCCTCCTCAAAGAAGTATGGGCCTATCACGCCAAATACACATCTATCCACACCATGTCGGCTACTGAAATGGGGATGTCTGAGGAGTGGAACAAAACCACCCGCATGCCCCTCCCCTCCCCTCCCCCCGAGCATCGACTCCTCTAAACTGCTCAATCGGTTCTGCCCCACCCTGTACATACATACATATGTGTGCATATGAATATGTGTCTCTCTCTCTCTCTCTCTCTCTCTCTCTCTATATATATATATATATATATATATATATATATATATGTATATATACATATATATATATATATATATATATATATATACACATACATATGTGTGTGTGTGTTATCTAAACTCAGCTTAAGGATTTTTCTTTTTTCAATTCTGTTCAGTTAGAATATGAGTGTTTTTGTTTGGAAACATTACTTAATGAGAAAAATATATGGAAATATTAAAACAAAGTTAATGCCAGCAAAGGAAATAAAACAATTACAGTGCCATAGTGTTGTCTTTGTATGATAGATATAACCGTACAGAACACAAAGTACTTAGAGATGATAAAA